>LUKR01000729.1:2814-17434 GCA_019395275.1 Puccinia brachypodii
TCAAATGCTATGATTGCTGAGCTTGATACAGCTGCTATCCAACTTGCTGTGCCAAAAAGCAATCTTCCCTTCACATGCTATTGACACAGAACCCACAAAATCCTACCAAAGAAGAATACACCTGGATCAAGGTCACACATAATCTACTGTTAGAAGCTTATAGCAAGAGTTTCTCGTCAAGTACCATTATCCTTGAGTGCCAGAAACGGGGTATTCCTGAAAATGAGGATAGAAATCCGTAGTCTCTTGCCAAAGTGCTGGAGGATCTGAGAGTAATCATGTATCACCCTTCTGAATATACCCCAATGCAATCCTAGCCAGCTCAATATTACTTCCTCATACAAAAATTTCCATTTCTTGTGAGCACCCCATCAATTCTTTCATGTGTCTGATTCTTTTGTGTGTCCTTTTTATTTTTATTTTTTCTTGGTAGTACTCAACTTTGAATTGTTTCCTTATTGAAATGACCCTGATCTTTTTTTACTTCCATTTCTACCTTTGGTAATTTTATTGTGATTTTTCACAACCGTACTTCAAATTGTAGATAGTATTATGGTCACCATTCATTGAGGTGTAACTAGTGTTTTGATTTCTGTCTGAAAATTTATCTGATGTAGATCAACGGTTTGCCATTGATTAACTCTTGTAAACTACACTCATACCCCGCAGTGTGTGCCTTACTTGCTTCTTGAGCCCAATGAATGGACTTTTTCTCTTCACATCTGGATGTACGCAACAGCGCTTTGAGAGTGAAAAGATATGAGCAGGACCACAATTTTCAAAACAAGCCATCAACATCCAAGTGGCTTGATGGAGAAATTGGCAGATTAGTGCTTGATTTCATTTTGGATCCAAAGGTCAGGACATTTGATTTTCATTTAGTGCCAACAAGGGTAAGAGTTGAAGCAAGCAGGGTTTACCAGTGGGACAATAAATTGCTTGATAATCAAACCCAAACATCTTTCAAGTGTGCTGTGTAAAAGAATTCAGAGAACTGAAGTAATATTTCAATTTATAAGTTGAGGATAATAATAATAACAATAGTTTTAACAGAAACATAAAAATAGAAATAATTTAAAAAGTAATAAATGAAAATAGAAAAGAATTTATTACCTGAAGGCAGAATTAACTCTGCTAATGTAAAGTGATAATAAATATAGATGTGATCTTGAGAGTGTAAGTTGGAGGTAATTGATATGGGAAATGATAAAATATGATTTGAAGAATTGATTGAAGTATAAAAATTATAACTGGAATGTTTTCAAAAGGAAAACAAAAATCAGTAAATGATATTTCTTAATAAAAAAAAATAAGAAAATAATTGAAAAATCTACATTAATTTTCTTAAGTTAATGACTTGATAAGTCTATGAATTGATAATTCTATGACAAAAAGTAATGATTTTAGGTGCTTGATGTATTAAAAAGATCTAAAAATGATCAATAAAAGAAACAAACAAAAAGGATGTTATTAAAGAATAATCCTTGTGATTGATCTCATAGAACAAAAACAAATAAGAATTCTCACCAGTAATAGGTGGAAAAATCCAATCCAGAACACTTGGAGTTGCTTTTTGCAAAATCAATCTGATTGAAAGAATAAAGAGTAATCATTAGATTATTCTTTTTAAGAATTTTAATAAGATAAATGGAGTAACAAAGTGCTCACAAATTCACTAATGATCCATAATCAGTGCTGGTAGAATTGATGATGTCAGTGACAACATCAATTGAATTTGTGCCTTGCGGCTTTTTGAAAAAGGATCTGGACAGGGAACCTGTCACAGAAAAATGCAAAAATTATTATTAATAAAAATTTCTTAATTGCTTTAAAAAGGGTTTAAGTGGTGCTCAAAATGTACACACTTTTAAGAACTCTTTTATTGGAATTAATAGCTGAATTCCAACACTGTGCACATATGTGTGCCTTGAAATCAACAACCTCATGATTTTCTTCCAACTTCTATCAAAACACTCACCAAGTTGCCCATCATTTGTTGAAATTGATTTCCCAAGGATAAAGCTCCCTCAATTCCAATCCAAGTCTCTTGAAGCTTCACTTTCATAGAAAAAACTTCAAAGGTGTCCGTCCCCTTGTACGTTGTTGTGAAATAATAATTAAAGTTGACCCCTTCCCCCCGCAAAGTAGATCTCACAATGTGTACCTAACCTTTGTTGAGCCAGCAGATAGATTAAAGCTCCCAAAGATCTTGTTGTTGTGAGAACAAGGCTTGACTGATTGGTAAAAAATTCCGCTTTTCATCTATTGCTTTGTTTAAAACCAGTGCAGGTTTATTGATTGGTGAATCTTACACCCATCAGTCAGAATCAAACATGTGGAATTATTGTCCATGTGATAATCATTATCACTGTTTGAATTTGACATTTGTGATTATCATTTGTGATTGACCTCAAGTGTGTAAATCCTGATTTTATTCCATTTTCCTGATTGTGTTTATTTACAATGCAATGATTACCAATATCTGATTGATAACCAGAAGGATGGTTATTGATCAGTGGATCAGATCAGTTGATGATCCAAAATTCCTGATTCTGTGTTGAGAATGGGCAGATTTTTCAGGACCAGACTGCTCACACCGCACTCCAAAGAGGATGCACATGTCTGATTGGATGATTGTAAACCTCACTGATTTTATTTACATGGGAAATAAATAGAAAAGTATACAATGCAAAAAATACTGAATTGGTCTTTTTTGGCTCCCAAACCTTGGAATCATGTTATGTAATGGCACCAGATCTGGTAACAACTGTTAACGAATATGGAAGCACTCTATCATCAAAACCACCGATTCAATCTTCTTGCACAAATTTAAGGTAAATTTCGGCAAGTCCACACGGAGGCTTTGAGGTAAGCTCACGTCGTGCCTGCTCGATAAGCGACTTCAAGAATTCCTCGTCGTAGCAAATTCATTGCTACCATCACGTTTTCCTCTGTTCGTATGGCGGCTCTTATTCGGGTCTCACACAGCAGACTAGGTAAAAGTGCCGACCAACTTTCTGGCGCACACGTCCGACTGTTTTCGTATCTGCCATCTTGCATAATCAAGCAAAGACGGAGGATCTCCGAGAAAGTTCGAGCTTCACAGTGGCACCATCTGGCAACGTTTCAGTATCAGAGTGGCAGAGAGATTCTTCCAAAAGTATGCAGCAAGGTGATTCGACCCCGACAAGTGATTTCATTGAGCTTGTCCTATGAGACGCGAGCTAATTTTTCAAGAGAGATATGGAGATACTCAGTCATCCAAGTGAAAAGTATCAAGTCGAGACAGGTGAACCCCACATTGAAATACCTTAGAACGCCATCTGCCTTTCTTTTTTGACAGCTGTGCTTTTTCAATTGTCCGCCAGCGTTTGTTCTTTCGCGATTATCCCTCTTTCTCCATTGAACCACCGAGGGATTACACACAATAGATTACTTTGTGTTTCGTGCTCCGGGTCGATTGGGTATGCCAAAAAGGCGCCTTGAGCATTGGGGTCGCTTTATTCTCACAACATCAAAGGAGGCAATCTGAATTACAAGCTCGGTTTAGAGTCCTTTCATAAAGGGAATATAAGGAATAAAGATGACAAAAGGGATTGACGGATGTCAAGGGATTAACACAAACAGGAAGCTGAGCGTGATTAGCGCTATGACTTCTTTGAAGACCGTTATCATTGACGGTTGCCTTGTTGAGTCATTATATCCTAGTAATTGCCTGATGATTGGTGTAAAACCGTCATCAAGGCGGGCACGTCGAGTACATCACTGTTTTGATATGTATGTGGATGAATGGAAATGGATCCAAAGCCGAACAATATCGGGGCTGGGTTGGGGGACCGGGAGCAAGTTGCATTGCATCCGGGGTAAGAGAAAGCCCAACGCTGGATTACAACATGATATCACGAGACAGAGAAAAAGTAAAAAAATACGGGACGTGGTGGACCAGGTTGGAGTGAGCGCGTTGTTACTGGTAGCCCTGATGAGAAGGCAGCGAGGGGGGTGGAGGGGAGCAGAGTGGAGGCATAAATCAGCAAGTAAAAGTGTATGTCGCGAAGTGCGTGTACAGAGAAAAACGAGGGTTGAAGGCTCATAGGCGAGACTGGCCCAATTGGTACAGCGTGAGCGGTTGAGGAGCACAAGCACTCAGAGTAGTCTAGTCGGAGTAAGTTATAACACACATCTTCTCGAAGCAGCTCATGAGTATATAGCATCCGAAGTCGGGAGGCGAAAGTACTGCCCTGGCTTGAGCGCATGTAAGCGGGTTCCCAGGTCATTGGATAGCAGCCTGACTCTGTGTTTAACGGCAACAACCGACGTTTTTCTGGGGGCGCTGCAGCATCGGCACCGACGAAGATGTTGCTTGTCGGCGTGGGGGAACAAGCGAGGCGACTTTTCCTGTTTTCGTCCCCCTTCATCCTTACGCTGCTAAGTAAATCGTCCTCTGAGGTCGGTCCATGCTATAATCAGGCCCGGCCAATCGAGTGCATGGATATCAGTAACACCGGTGCCTTGAGCAGCTACTAGCTAACTAGCGGACTAGCAGGAGCCTTTGGATAAGGCAGTACCAAATCAATCGAGGTGGATCTTATAAGAGCATGACTCCACATATTTCCTGCTAATCTTATCAAAATTGGTTTTGCTTCTACTTCCCGGAGGTCACCCCACTCTTTATTTCTGCTATAAACTATAGCCAACCTTCTTTCTTTGCCGATCTGTTGATTTTCGATTCCAGAAATCGACTTAATCTGTCTTCCAAAAACGCCATACGAAAATAACCACAGCTTACTTTCACTATCATCATCCTACCGGGAGTTATCACTCACCAAAATCACCGCACAAAATGAAAACCCTCCTATTTCTCTTGTTGGCTTCTCATGCAGCAATTGCTCAAGTTGCCATCCAACTTCATCCAAAGCCCAGTCATCCCTCGGGTCAGGCGCCAAGGCATCTACCTCGTTTGCGAAGGATGGATAGTGTTGTAGATTGGTCTCAACTGAGGAGTACCGCCAGGCGAGCTACCGAAAGATATGGCCGGACCGACCAACAAACGTTGGTGATGAAACCTGCAGATTCTCGGCGATGGATAGCCACCACCAGCTTGCCTGATACCATGAGACGAGTTGCTGACAGCTCTGACCATGAAACTGAGCAAAACCTGATCAAGGGGGTGTTGCCTACGAACTTGGTCAGCAGTCACTTCCGGGCCGCCAGCATTCCCACCGCACAACTCTCAAAGAGCGATGGCATCGACGCACACGTTGGTGATCTTTCAAAGGGAGCCGCTTTCGCAAAGCTGGGTTTGCTTCGAGGTTCTCGCTACATTCGCCTTCGTGTTGCTTCCTCGGACACTAATTCTCAGTCGCCAGCGCGTGTACTCCAAACCAAGAATTCGACTCCACCACAAGTGCCACATGCAGCGGCCTCGCCAAAATCGCGGCACTACAGTTCACATCAAAGACTCGCTTCAAAGGCTCGCACTCATTCAGCTCAGCGGATGGCAGACCCAGCATCGAATCTTAGTGGCACGATTCTTCGTGACAGCGTATCAGGGGCTGGGGATATTGAGTTTTATGGCGAGATCCTTGTGGGAACACCGCCACAATCTTTCATGATCGACTTTGACACAGGTTCCTCGGATATGGTACATCCTTCTTGAAACTTTCCACTCGCTGATAAAAGATTGATACAGACTGATTTTTTGGTGATGCTTCGCGCGCGGCTGACATGTACATCAGTGGATTAAAGATAAGACCTGCAAAAAGAATTGCGGTCGTAGCTCCAAACACAAGCATGCATTTTATGATCATGAGCTATCATCAACCTCTAAGGATTTGACCTCCCCATTTCAAATTTCCTACGGCGTGGGAGGAGTAAGCGGAAGCTTGTACGAAGATACCGTGTCCGTCTCGGGGTACAACGTATTTGGACAAGCATTCGGTGTTTGTGATGTGCTCTCTGAGGACTGGCCCAATGATCCAGCTGATGGTGTGCTTGGTTTAGGTCAGTTCCACGCGTTTCACTGATATCCCAATCGTCAAACTAACGCGGGGAGATGTTGGTGTTTTTCATCCAATCGTTCAATAGCATTTGAGTCTATCGCAACTAGCCACAAGAAACCCTGGTTTTATAACGCCATCGCCCAAAACCAACGGTTGAATAATACCCTTGAATCTGAAATGTTTTCTTTCGCTATGGGAAGGTCAGATTTTTTTATACTTGGGGCGAAAATCGAATCGCAGTTTATTTGCGTCTAGCTGAATCTCTGCATTTTTAATTATTTTTGGTTGGGTACCCAATTTCACTTCAGATACGCTACCGGGTCTCACCACAAGTCCGAACTCTTCCTGGGCGGCCAGAACACCGACAAGTATTCAGGAGACTTCAAATGGATACCCTTGACTTCGAAAACCTACTGGCAAGTTCAGTTAATGAACGTGTTTTGTAACAATGGCAAGCAGGATAAATTCCGAGTCGATATACCTAGCACTGCCGCTATTGTGGATAGTGGTACGACTTACATTGCAGCCCCTGCCGAGCAGGCCAAAGTTTTCTGGGATAATGTACCAAATTCGCAAATGAAATCAGGTGATGGTTTCTACACTTTTCCCTGCGCTCAGAGCGTGAAGATGGTATTCGATTTTGGAAACGGTATCGAACTATCAGTGAATGAATTAGACTTGAACGTGAGCGTCCTCATGATCCACTCAACCCTAGAATGTTTCACTATCGAAGACCAGGTGAGCTGACTAGTGACATTGGCGATATCTGCATGTCTTCCGTAGCTCGGCAAAGTTTCCCCCGGAAGTGATCGTTGCGTTGGAGCCGTTTTTGGAAGTCAGACAGGCGGTAACTGGATATTGGGTAAGTAATTTTGATTATGTTATCCTTGACAACTTTCCAGGATTTCTGACAATCGATTTCAACTCAGGTATTTCTTTCATGAAAAGCTACTACACCACGTTTGATGTAAGATGAATTTCCCAGGACAAAATCGCGCAACCAATTGGAGCTCTGCATACTGACCATCGCATGTCTTCTCTTTACAGTTCGGCGGGTCTCGACTGGGGTTCGCAAAACCTTCTTACCACTGATTGCCGGAGAAGCAGTTATCGATAGGCATAGCGTAGCATACCCAGCCAACTCTAGTCAGGAAACCCAATGCGAGTTGGGCATTCCAGATTTTCGACCTTAACTCCAAACGATTTTTCAAGCATATTTTATACCCATTCCCCTTCGTTTCAAACTAATCAATTTTTATCAACACCTAATCACCTTACTTATGGAGCTTTGGACTTCAATCTACTTATACACCAAAAATCACACGTCTTTTCTTGCATTTGAATATGTGTAATTTTGTAATTGTTAGTTGAACAACAAACACCTTAATTTATTTCCTTGTTTTGTAGCAGCTGAAAAAATGCATTCCTTTCTAAAAGCAATATTCTCTTTTCTCTTGACCAAAGCAAGAGACAATATGATGAGAAGAGGCCTTAGTTGCTCTCCTCAAAGGACAAGTAGATATGACACATCACGACATAGGTTCTTGCTTTGGGATGAAGCCTAAATCATCGTCGAGACCGACGCGTTTATAATCATATGGTCATTTTTACCATGTTGGCCATTTTTGACCTCGCCCTCGAGTAAGGCTCCGGTAGTGAATCATGTGAATGGAGAGTCCCACTCACATTTCATAAGCATCGTTCACAGGAGATAACGATTCAATCATTATGATTCATTTCTTTCAGCTAAATGGCCCATAAAATATCGATATCCAAAGAGACGCGAGCCTTATTTCAAACATCTATAATTTATACTTGACAGAAATATTGCAGTTTTGCTCGAAAAGGGAAACATTCTCCACAAGATGGCATAATTAAAACTTCTAGCCTGTTATTCATTCAACAAATGAGTGTGATCGATGTGTAGGTACAGATAGCCTATATATAGTCCTAAGCGTCAAAAACATGAAATGAAAATCTAAAATACGATTGAAAAAAATGTAAAAGGAACTCAAAACAGTTTAACAAAACAATGTGGTATGATTTATTCTTCTTCCGCAAGATAATAGATGGTGTTAAAATTCTTGTCACTTATAAAACAAACTGAAAATACTGTATATGAGGATGCTTATCGGAAGGAGCGAGTAGTGAGGATCTATTTTATTTTATTTTTTCGTCTTGGAGTGGAAAGAATAGAGCAGGTGGGAAATGCAATGTGACTTTCGAAGTTAGGAAAAGCTGGTCTGAGTCGCAAGCCCGTGGAGTGAAAGGAAAGAATGAAACAAACACGGGTCACTCAGTCCGCTGGAAGATGAGCCAGCGAGAAGACAAAAAATGAGAATTGGTTAATGCGTTTTTTTTTCTAATATGCAAAACATTTTTTTGTAGGGGTCTAAGTCAGAGTCTAAGTTAGAGAGCGCTGCGGTAAGAAAAGCTTGATGAACTCGATTTGTGAGATTGGGGTATATCGATGGGTAGAACAGAGGTGATTGAAACGGATCGTTCGCCTTCTTCGTCGTCACTTTCTTCGTCCAGATCATCGCTTTGGTCCTTCGTACGAGCGAAACCTTTGGTCGAATTGTGACTCTCGTGGTGAGTAGCTGGCGATCTGATGAAGGTTGAGAGAGTTTGAGTCAAGCTGAACGGAGACATGGTAAAGATTAATTGGTCGCGATCTTCCGAGATACCGATTGCTGGCAATGAATTCAGATTAAATGATAAACCCTGTTCTGAGGGCATCGGTCTTGCCTTCCAGTTATCAACGCTAAACGATTGCTTCCGAGACCCACGGTAGTTTTCCGTATCCTCGCCGGACTGATAGTCTAAGTTGCCACCGCATCGGCTGTTGCGGCGGTCATACTCAGATTGAATGTTGGTAAATGTATTCGAGTTGGAAAAAGGTTGTGAAAACTCCGTCTGATTGGCAACCGACTTTGCAAATTTTCTTTGCTTGGGCCTAAAGGCTAAAAAGTACATCTTGGTTAATCAGTCAATGTGATGTGGCACGATTAAGCGAGACAGGATATATGTCTTGGCGACCACAATGCGCAGAATGATTATAGGAGCAGAGAGAAGGATTCTTACCACCGTGGTCCCATCCCATGAAATCTTCCTTGCCGGCCGAATGAAAGGAGCGAGGTTTGGGGCTCATCAAGATGGCTTGTTTGAATTGATGATAATCATAATCAAACAAGTCTTGAGGGAAAGCACACCTTCCCGTGGGACCTGGATGTAAATCCAGCTGATTCATACTGAAGCCGGTCTTCGGGAGCTTGGATCTAGGCAGCAAGTCTTCGTTTTTCCTCTTCCTCCTTTGGATCACCCCGATGGTCTTGAGAGTGGTTATGACCGGCGAGATGGTAGTCTTTGTCTTCAGTGAGTTCACATGGTTAGATGAGCGTGATCTTATTAAGGTCGGATAAAAGAGTCGATGGCATTGACAGTCTTTCGTCATTTTTCTTAGTTAAGTCCCCGGCCGGAAGAGTTGAGAAAAGTGGCGAGGGGTTTTATTCTGTCAAATGGAGTGCGTGGTCAGAGAAACAGTTCAATGAGAATAGTCAATCTAAGGAGTATGGGGTTGTGCCCAGTGACCAAGTCAGCTCACAGGCAAAGCAGGGGTGGTGGGATGGAAATGACCAGAGATGTAAAAGGGTTAATTAGTTGTTTAGTTCAAGATGCACACAGATTGCACTCTCGGATACTCTTATAAATAGCCGATATCAATCGATTTTGGGATAGTCCACGAGAGGAGCAGGGCGCCTGGCAGTGGAGGTGAGGGCAAGGTGGGATGGGGAGATTCTATACTTCTGGATTCATTAAAAGCGCAGGGCTCTCGGTCCTCCCTTTTTAGATGAATGAATATGTATGGACACCTTTGCTCTTGACTCATTGACTGTGGACACGTTCTTAGAATCAATCTCCAAAGTTAGATATGCACAATGACTGGTGAATTTTTCTTGAAAATTGAAAGACGTATGGGTAGGTCATAGGAGAACTTGAATGACCTTGAAAAACAGGGGCTAGTCCAAAGGGTTCGAGACCGCTATGTAAATATGTAGACTTGGATCAAAGGGGAACTTTATTTCCCTGTTTCTCCTCCCTTTTTTCCCCTTGAGCTAAGCTGCAAACTCCTGATGCAAGCCTTTCGAAAGGTGCCCGATTGATTTCAGGGATCTCATTGGTAGATTCCAGTCAGATATAAAATTCAATGAAAGCCGAAAACCGGAGCAAGTGAGTTTTAAGCGGGCCCTACCAGCTTCGATCGGGGATAACCATATCATTCCTTCTCTCGTTGCTTTTCCACATAGACCAAGAGGCAATCTTGGGGAAATTTTGTACTAGTATGTACGTTTTTGACTTTCTAAGTGGAACAGGCCGGCGGCGCAATAAGTCAGTGCGCCAATTCATGATGATGGATTTGCCAGGGAAGGCAGACTATTAAGAGAGCCTGATCGGGATGTGCAGATGGTCGACATTCGACATGACATGGAGCTGCAGGGCGCAAGCAGGCAGTCTTGAAAGGTATGTATGGCTCATTCCATGTGAGTATGTAAGACCCAAGGCATGAATATATCTTGATGAGGCTGATGATAAAGCAATCGATGGCTCAAAGAAATCGCGAAGCGCCACGGCCGCTTGGCCGAAAGTCACGCTTGGCCGTGCTTTCTTATAGCGGGTTAAGAGAAGTTTGACTATAAAGGGCGCGGGTCCGGGGAAAATGATGATGGCCGTTGCTTGAGGATTGTCCAGATTCACCAGGGGGCGGCCTACGAGCACGGGGAACTTGGGAAGCAAGAATTGCCAGGAGGTGGAGAGCTGACAGTATACTCTGAAACTGCCAAGTGCAGCCAGGAAGTCATTAATGTTTGCAGATACCTGCAAGCCTAAAATCTGGGCTTGCTATAAGGTTTACCCATGGATTGGTTGGATGCACGATTCACGAAGGGACTACATAAGAGGATGGCATGTTTATGTTGGTGACGGGCGCAAACATGAATGATTCAGGATGACTATGTGTGCCGACCACAGGCTTTAGTTGAGAATTAATACACCTGGCAGATTGGATGGAAAGAGTCCCTTACAGGCCGATAATCGAAAACTATCCTGAGTTAAGCATGTACTGGGAATCGTGAACTAAGCAAGGAAAATCCGAGGGACCCTTGTGTCCTGCGGTATAACAGATGAAAAACATCCGGGTCGATGAAATTTTCACATCCGTCAGCATCTGTCCGTGTCGTCACCCGAGCTTTCCACAGGGGGTTGACAAATCCATCACCTCACGCGCACACACACTTGCATGTACTGGAGGCCAAGGGCATCGTATCATCTCTGAGAAAGGCACCCGCGTAACTGAAATCAGGCCATCCGATGCTTGCCGAAGCATCGAGTCAAGATTAATGCTGATATGGGCAGTGGATGAGTGGCGTCAGTCGCGGGGAGAGAGCGCTTTCCAACTGGCGCAAGAGAAGCCAAGGTTCTGCTCTGAGATCGTACATAGCAAGGCATCAACATGATAGCCAGTATCAGATCCTTGAAGATACCCCAACCACGTAAATAGGGTAGATGGCAAATTAATCATCTTTCACCTTGTCCGCTCTTTCCTTTTGTTTGCATATGCAATAACATATTGTCTTTTTCACGAATGTTGGACGGAATCCCTTTTGTTTCGTTTTGGTTCAAATCCATAAAACTGCGCCGTAAAACAAGCTAAAACCTTATCTTCTAGGTTTTTTGTTTGATAGTTTTGCGATTTGATCCAAGGCCAATTTGATCCTCGAGGCAGCGATCCCGCGTAAGTTTTTCTGGGAAAGAGCTCAGAAAAAACCGAGCTCATATTTGAAACCAGGATCCAAAGTTGAAATGAGACTGCCTCACGCGCCCTGGTCTGCCTCGCTGCCCCTGGCCCCACCTCATGTGGTCGCCGGACCGCCGGATCCTGAGGAAGGGTACGGGACAGGGGAGAGAATGGTGGGAAAGTGGGCGGATAATCATAAGCAAAAGCTGGGTTTAGGTTAAAGTTTGGAATGTGATAGGTCCATACAATGAAACCAAAATGTTGGATTTTGTCCAAGATTTGTGGTAAAGACACTATTTGTTTCAAATGAATCAAGTTGAATGGAAGTAATTGAACCAGGAATAGCCCCAGTTGAATGTAAAAATTGCAAGATATCAGGAAATAAACTATATTGGAACAGGTTTATGTAGCAGTTGAAGCAACAGTGGGACTCTACAATACCTTAGTATATCTGGGCTTTTTGGATATAGTAAAGCTGTTCTGAGAATCTCCTTTACTATACTGTTACTGGTAAGGTAAATTTTCTCAATGGGCTGATATATTAGTAGAGAGCCCCATTTAACATGTCTTAACCCTAGGTATTTCAATAACCAGATGTAAAACTGGCTGTGGATGCAATTTTAGCCCCGGTTATCAAAAAATAAGGGGTAAAACTGGGTGTAAATCCTTTACTGTGGTGATTAATAGACTTGGGAAAACTTCCCCCCAACAATAGAAGATAAATTCCTTTACCTGATACTGTATTGGTGAAAAAATGGGAAAATTGTGGAAGAGCATTATAGTAAAGCAAATTTCTTTACTGATCCTGGTAATATCAGTGTAGTATTGTGCCAAAAGCATCTACAGTATCTTTACTTTAGCAATAACCTCTCACCATTGGTTGAAGGCAGAAAAACCATCTGGACATTGGTGGTTGATCATTGCTAGATTTTGTGATGTGAGTGTGACAGCTATGTGCTGCTATGTCCCACAACTTATGTCAGATTGTAAGATACCACAGGGCACCCAAATAGGGCCTTACTATTAGTCATTACATATTTCCATTTTCATGGTTATTTTTGTGGTATTCAAAATTGATGTATATATTCATAAACATGAATTCTGAATTTATATATGTCTTTTGGTAGGGATTATGTAAGCAGCTACCTTCCAAAAAATACACCATGGATGCTGGAGATTGACACCAAATCAATGTAGGATTACTTTGGAATTGATCTCCGCACCATCAAGTGGGAAGTCCTGAAATGTGTCATAGGTATGGTATTGATTCTGGAATCAATATCTGAAATCAATCTCAAGCTAGTACAAGTCCCCCTTGATTTTACTCCTGCCAAGGTCTCAAAGATAAAAAATGCCCTCCGAATGGTACATGCACTAATGCTTGTACTCCAGCACATATCTCAGTATAGTAGAGTGAATTCAACTAATCAATTTGACCTCTTAATTAGTATTGAATGAGAAGTTATGCTTTCAGCCTCTCTCAATTGGGCTGTATGGGAGGACAGTCTCAAGAGAAATGGATGATTGTGTCATGCAACCAATGCAAGATACAAAAGAGGAATAACAATTGGCTACAAGCGCAGGATGAAGAAGATGAAAGCTAGGTCAAAAATTTATGAAAAGAACTTCAAGGCCCTTTAAATAAATAAATAAATAGGGGGTATCAAACATGAACAAATCCACCATTATGTAATTGATGGGTTTCACAAAATCCTGCATTTTGAAAAACACCAATATTTATGAAAAAAGTCACTTCTTTGGGGTGGGTGTGTCAAATAAAGTGGCAAAAATAAAATTTCTGCCAGCAAAAATTTTGGAATCCATTTGAAAACACACACTTAATTTTCAAGCCGTTCATCAACAATCATCAACAAACAAACCTTCTAAGCATTCCAGCAACAACAATCACCAAACAAACCTGACTCATCATGACCTCCAATACTTCACTTGTCCCCTGAAAAGTAATACCCTTCTGCTGATTGGAATCCTCTTCATTTGGACCTGAAATAATTTTTATTCTTCACATTCCCCAATTAGCATGCCTCCTAAACAAACCAACACTCAGAAGAAATCAACTGGGAAGGCACCAAGTACAACTCTAAAGAAGACAACATTTAAAAAGAAGGATGAAACAGTTGAAGAAGTTCCAACAACTCAATCCCACTTGAAGCAAGAATACTACCAAATAATTATCAACTGGCTCTGGGACAAAAAGAACTACAAATCTTGTTTAGGAACTGATAAGGCTCCACCAGTGGGAAGACCTGTAAAAGGTAAAATCAACAGTTATGAGTTAATGGCTATCAATCTTAGGAATCAATCACCTTCCAAGATTGTTCTCACTTCTAGACAAATTAAGGATTGTTTCAAGACATAAAAAGGAAAGTTCAAGAAAGCCCACACAAATTTTTCATCTACTGGATTTGGATTGACACAAGCCAACAAGAAGAAGGGGATCAAAAATATTGAAGAGAAGCTGGACAACATGTGTCCTATCTATTCTGAGATGCATGACTTACTTCACCAACAACCCAATGCCAATCCTTTGTGAAGGGCCAATGCCAAAGATTCTCAAGAAATTTCTGACTCTGAGGTCAATGATTCATCCAGTTCATCCAAGGGATCCAATGAAAATTATGATTCCGTGGCAACCAATCCTTCTTTGAGGGAACCAATGAAGATTAATTGAGCTCCAACTGGAAATGAATTAGATGTAGAGAAATTTCCATGGCTGTCAGCTTGCTACTATAGCAGAGACAACCTTACATAGTAACAACTACAAGAAGTTAAGATAAAATTGTTAATTTATACTAATAAATTACCACCA
>LUKR01000730.1:3878-14297 GCA_019395275.1 Puccinia brachypodii
AGGTACACCCCAACAGGTGCCAAAGTGCCATCTCTACATGTACATACTGAAGGTGCATCCTGCCCATAAACCTTTTAGTGGTAAATCTTCACCAGTGAGCCTTGAGAAGCAAAAAACTAAAAAAAAAACTAAAATCTGAAAAAATTCCTACATTTTTTTTGTTAGTTTTTCAGTTATTAAAACTCACTTGTTGATGTTAGCCACTAAAGAACACATGTACATGATGCACATTCAGGATGTACATGTCCTGATGTGGCAATTATCCAGATATCACATCTGATGTTCAGTCAAAGTGGTTGTGTAGGGTGAAAATCCATTCCTACATTTTGGTTAGGCACCTCTATAGGGGGTCTCCTGGGTCCTCAATCAACAAGTCTATTTCTGGCTGTATGTACATGTTCTATCTGGCCTATATTTTTGGCTGATGAGCTTTTATTGATTGGTCCAGGTCAATGACTTAGCCCTTATAATAGTCTTGGATTAATTTTGTGTAATATTCAAAAGCTCAAATCTTGTATTTAGTGGTCAACCGGCCAACCTCCCACACCTGTGGAAAATTGAGCGCACATGTAAATTGATGTCTGTGGTCTACTCTTTACAGTGCATAGGATGCCTTACAAGAAAGAATATAATTCAGCAGAACTGAAAGAAGTCTCCTTAAAAAGAGTCAGTTTGGCCAGTATTATGTATTCCAATCATCCTGCTGAGCTAGAATTGGATGACCCATAGAAGCTAAATATGGAGTCACAATTAGAGTAGATCCATCAAACTTGACATAATTAAGGATCTCTGGGGCTTAGAAAATCTCTTCCACAGAATGACCCTTTAATTCTATGGTTGTATGTGTGCACATGATTTTCTTCCATCAAATCCATGTCAGCAGAGCACTCATCCTTACGATAAAAGTCGGAGTTTCCAAGAAGCCATCGATGACCCTCCAAATCTCAGTGTCCATTGTTTTTTTTTTTTTTTGCAATGGCAAAGCTTTTGGGAGATGTCAACTGAACGATTTCAATGTCAGGCGGCCTGGGATGATCATAAATCGGAATTCTGTTCCCTGAATAGCTGGTGGTCGACATCCAACATTTTCCTTGCAGTCTGAGTCCTCTGAACACACTAACCAGAGCTCTTCGAAGGGCGGGTGTGGCCACGGACGGCTGATGCTGTGCCACATGTGGTGGTGGTCGTCGTCGTCGCCGCCGCCGGCGGGCGGCCTGCACTCAGGAGTGAGGATGGGGTTTTTCAGCCCAGGGACCAGATCACGATTTGGTTATAAACGAAAGTCACGCCGTCTGATACCCATGTACACCCGGTCATCATACATATTATTGAGTGTTTACCAGCCGGGGATAGCTCGGCAAGCTTTCGATCTAAACAGTCAACGATCCTCTCAATTCCCGCAATCGCCTGCTCACCTGTTGTCACCAAACTTGGATCGGATAGACTAACAGTCTTTTCAGGGCCGTGCACTTTTTACTCCTCCAATCAAACTTAACCCATTTTCTGATCCAGATGAAGGCAAAAAAAAAGAAAAAGAAAAGGTGTACAAAGGTACCCTACAGATGCACATTTGTGAGGACCGAAGCTTTTGTTTTTTTTCCGGCCTGTTATGTACGTAGGCTCGCTTGCCAAGAGGGGGCTCCCCGGCCAAAGTCCAGCCTCGAGGCAGCAAGCCGAGCTTATGGGTGCAGAGAAGAGGGGTCACGAGCTCTGAAAAGCATATTTTTATGTGTCTTATGTGCGTTTCGCTGGAGCGTGTCGCTGTCGGCTGAGTCGCCGCCGCTGTCGTCGCCGTATCTATTATCAGTATGTACACAGTCGGATGATGATCTCATCTTGGCTGGGATCTTCTTTCTCTCCCTCCCTCGAGTCCCTCCCTCCTGTGGTTGCTCGTCCCAAAAAGCTTGTTGCAGGTATCGATTTAGCAGCTAGGATGTCCATAGCTGTCGCCATTTTGAGATTGTATATTCGTTTGGCAAACTCCTTTGTTGCTGTTATGGTTTTATTTTTCCGACGAAAAAAGTTGGATGTATGCAGAGCGCAAGGGTTTCGTTGTTTATCGTTCTCCAAGAAAAGGAGGAGAAAGTTACGGCCGATTACTTATGAATATTTGCTCAACGGTCATGGTACACATCCCGCCGTTTTGATTAGTTCGAGTACCGGGTGTGAGCGAGTGAGATCGAAGTGTTGGTGACAGATAAAGATGAGATGGAAATCACATCTTCTCGGTCTGCGAAGTGCTTTGTTTCTTTCTTTCTTTTTTCTTTTTCTTCCTCGAAATCTCTTCTCCTCGTGGGTTCTGCTAGTCCAAACTCACACAAACAAATGTTTAACCAACTTCTTTCAGCCTCCTCGAGGTGCTTGGTTTCTTAAGCGAGACTCGATTTCTTCTCTCCACTTTTGTGCATGCATGTGTGCGTGTGTGTGTGTGTGTCGGCATCCGAAATGTTTATCTTTGGTCACCCGGACCTTGACCTCTATCACTAACCATCCCGTTTTCAAATTCTTCTTGACTCGAAGAGGGGACACGACTATAGTGTACGCCTCTGCCAATATTATCAGTCCACACCGATCGATCAATCGGTTCAACATTTTTTGGGTTGCTTCCGACCCTTGACGATACCCATTCTACGACCTCAACGAGTACTGTTCACGTCTTTCTATCGCCCGTCCGAGTTCATTACCCTCCCCGTCAACTAGAGTTGCCTCCCTCGTTCTCAAGTGCCACGATCACAAACAACTGCGAGAACTTGTCATATCTGAGAGAACTTCTATCCATACATCATCCAAACACCTCTCTCAGTAACCAGCTTTCCCCGGTCCCTCGGCCTCCAACTTTTTATCCATCATCGGTTGTTGCTAAACAATCGCCCCCAGTTGCACCGGTCGCCTCTCGTTCCCCCTACATACTGGCCAACTATCCTCCTTCCTCTCTCGACGCGAAAGATTAAAAAAAGAAAAAGAAAAAAAAGAAAAGAAAACAATCGTTTTTCACCAAACAGATCGTCGCTCGTCTCAAGACTAGCCAGAAATCGTTCACCTTTAGAGCAGTACACTTGGCCAAGAAATCGGTATGTCAAAGTATACTACTTATCTCCCCCTCTTCCTCCTTTACCTGACTCTGGATGTCTCGTCGTCCTATGTGTGTATGAAGGGCAACAATCTTCAGAGTCTTATACCCTTGACATCTCGTGATCCTTCTGGTCACTATGTCTCCAACATGACTCGAGCTCCTGTTTTCCTTTGACTGACACTCCCCCTCAACCGATTATCGGCTTTTCTTTTACTCGCTCGCTCTCGAAAAGCGCCTCCTTCAGAATCATCATCCCTCCCCCCCCACAGAGCCACACTTGACACGCTGTCCGCGATCGGTATTGACTGATCAAAAGGCGAAAAAGTGCCACATAAAAATCCATTCTGCTTGAGGTTAGTTTGGTTTCCTTAAGAATTCACTCCAACAAACAATGCAAGCCCAAAGTCCTCCTTGTACTCGACTGTAGATTCATCCTCCACCTCAGTATGTACTATCCTCTAATACCACCACCCCACATCAACAATTTCATATCTCATGCAAACAGCCCCTTCCGGTACATTATTTATGTATCATTCTCGGTTCAACCTGAATCGTAGTCCAGTCATATGTACCACCATATAGGCTGTATGTAGTCCCCGTTGGATTTTGTTACCCAATCCTTGAATTTTACCTTCCCTCCTCCCTCAACTTCTTGTTCATTCGCCCTTCTTCCCGGACAAACACGTCGATTATCCTCCAGCTCTCTGCTCCCCCATGCCCTCTCGGCGCGCCGGTCTACATACCCACTAGCGTGCTGAATATGTACTCCCGTAGTACCATAGCTGTACAAGAACCTAACCCCTCATAGTGGCTCTTCCCCTTGAACAGGATTCCGCTTCACAATCTGCCCACACCCAATAATATTCAATTGACTTGACTGGACTAATGCTTGCCGTTCTTCCAACCCGTCTCACTTCACAGCCACAGAACCAAAGCTTGCGTTTTCCCCCGCTCAGCACTCGCCCGTCCAACCCATGTATGCACGCTGCTTGGAAAGACTCCCTCTCCAGTTAACGACCACCAACGCGCTTCCGTTACTCCCGGTGACGTGCTAATCTCAGCCAAAATAATCATAATAATAATCCAAAAACAAACACACACACACTCTGACACCATCCAGAGTCACGCTCGACGGTTTCCTTTCTCTCATCAACCAACTCGCGGACATACCTTACATCGCGTCTCCAACCAATTCTCGCTTGCCTTTGTCATCATCACCACCACCACCACCACCACCACCACCCGATTCACCTTTCCTATCATCATACCACAGCGACCCTTTGCCAAAGCTGGATTCTATTCACTCTCCCCTCCCCGCCAGCCTTGGCTTGGAACATCCTCCTACCCTGCTGTCTTCGCGTCTGTCTCCCTTGCTTGCACCCAATGCCCTGACTCAGCAACAGTCTTCCCATTTCTCTCACATCTCACATCTCCCCACGCCCCAGTCACTGTCACAGTCACAGCTCGCGCGAGTACAACCACAATCACCAGCCCTGGTCAACAGACCCAAGTCAGCTAGTCTTGGCGCCTCTAATCTGTCACCGCCCTCCCCCGGTGATCTCTCACCCGCATCATCAACCGTCTCCTCTATTGACAACACTCCAATCAGCCCACCCCTTCGGCTGTTGAGTGTGGCCGACCTCGACCTGAATTCACCAGCAATCTCCAGCCAAAGCTTTCCGCAGTTAACTGGGTTTCTTCCCGAACAAACTCTACGGGTCAACAACAACAACAATAACAACTTTGCCCATTCTTCCCCGCAAACGAATAATCGCACCACCACCAATCATCGTCATCACCTCTCCCTCTCTCGAGACAATTTCCATTCTCCTTCACTCACCTCTGGATACGGCTTTGGTGAGCTTGCCGGGGCTCTGGGTGTCCGCCCGGAGATTCGCAAAGTCAGTGATATGACCATCCACTCGGGTGATCATCCAGCTTCGCCTGTCGATCAAATCAATCTCGATCAATCCCGCCATCAAGCTCCTCAGACTGATCTCCAACCTCTGCCGGGAGAACCCCTCTCCCGCCAAGGCGGCGCCGAGGTTGCTGACCAGGCTCACCAATCCAATACCGTCGGCGCGGACTCTCGGCCGGACCGAGCGTCTAACTCTCTCTCCGATTTTCAATCTCAATCATCATCATCATCATCCAATTTGACGACTGCTGCTGTTGCTGAGTCAACTTCAGAACCACAGCAAGATACGATAAACGAAAGCCACACGAGCCTCTATGCTAGCTCACCAATCATCCCCCCCTCCATTCCCAGCACCGCATCCGCTCGATCAAGTCAAACTCCGTCTAACGCTCTGCACGCCAATCCAACGAGTATCCATCATTCGCCTTCTACTTATGCTCGGCTACCCCTTCAGCTTTCAACGTCTTCTCAATCCCTGAACCTCGCTGCTTCGTTTCAATCACAACAAGGGCCTCCAAGCACCTCTATCAATTCAATCCCCTCACCTTACCGCCCTGATTGTGTTTCATCATTTGAGCATACCCCACATTCAACTGTAGCACTTAGTCCCAACCCCGGCTATCACCCTTCCCCATTCATAACCCATCATCGGCGCAGTCATAGCAAACCTGATGGACGTAGCAGCATGTTTGTGAACCCATTTCTAGGTGGACCTTCCCATTGCGGCCCCATCTCCCATGCGAATCATCCCCCGTCGTCACCTAGCGCGTCATCTTCCCATTCGCATAGCCTTTATCACTCGCACAACCAAAATCGTAGTTCTCTGACCGCTGCGTCCACACCCACCAGGCACCGGCTCAGCATTTCTTCACAGCCTGGCTGTACATCGGGCTCATCACTGTTATCCGGTTCCAACCGACATCGGTCTTCATCAACGGCTACCGGGACACCGCGTGGATGCGACTCTATTCGCCGGCCCGCTATGGGATTGGCCGCTCCTGATGTGGGGAACCCCAGCTTTGGTACTGCTGCCACGGCGATGGGCCTTATCAGTCATATCACTTCCCCTAACTTCAATAAGGACTCGCAATCATCAACTAATTCCTTCGACCACCTTGGTAGAGATGATTGTAAGTCCGACAGAGCTAGCAGTACCAATCAAATGGGTCATATCAATCAATCCGAACATACCAATCACATGGAACCCTCCAATCACATGGAAAATTCCAGTCACCTAGAGCACCCCGGCCATATGGAGCAGGCCGCTCAGTTAGAACAATCGAATCGGACAGATGTTTCTGATCACAAACCGCTGCACTCTCTTCACACACACCAATCTCTCACGCCCGGATTTACCGGAGGTGCCACGTTCACCTTTGGAAACTCTAATAGCAATCGCGTCAAATGCGAGTTGACTAATCCTGATTTGTCTGATGTCGCCGGAGTGGCCACTTCATCTAACTCAGCGATGAACCCAATCCCCGTCGGGATGAGGCCCGACTTGGCCAATTTAAAAGATGGCCCCGATGGCCCAAATGGCAAGGTTTGTTTGTTCTGCTCATCTCCATCCTCCTTGTGGCTAAATCGTGACATCCAAAGCAAGTGCATGTAACGGAACCAACCCAAAGAATAAATTCCTTATGTCGTTCGCTGACTATACTTCGCATTTGTTGTTTTTTTGTAGCCCGGGTACCCCTACGTTGTTCTCATTCGGTATGCCATCTTGGGCAGTGCTCATGGAAGGCTGACTTTACAAGAGCTGTACGAAACAATCATGGATCGATTTCCCTACTATCGGACTGCTGGGAAAGGTTGGATGAACTCGATCCGACACAATCTCAGTCTCAACCGTTGCTTCGTCAAGCAGGCTCGACACATTCTGTTAGTTTTTTTTTTTTTGAACTTGTTTTGTGAATGACTACTCTATTCTGATTCAACTTATTCATACGCACCCTTCAGCGACCCTGGCAAAGGTTCCTACTGGACCGTTGACCTTGAAGCTGAAATGTCTACCTCAAGAGCCCGTGATCGCAAACGTGCCAGTGGAAGCTCAAGATCAAGCATCGGCAGCATCAGGTCTTTGAAGGGAACTCGGCGTGACAGTTTCAGTGGTGACCCACGTTCACCGACGCTCGACGAAATCATTGGATCTTCCCCAAGTAGGATGCTCTACATGTCTGACGACGAGACAGACGAGGTTCACGTCCAGCCCCTTGGAAGCTTCGCACCGGAGCCCCAGTCCACTTTCACAGAGGATGGTGATGGAGACACTATGATGCAAGGCAGCGAAGTGGGCTTCCAGCAAGTCCCATCAACGCCAATCAAGTCCCCCAGGTCTGGACGAATCAGTGTGAAACGAGCTCCCAAAATTACAAAAATGAAGCAACAAGGGTTGAAGGTACTGGTTTCCGGCAACTCGGATCTGTCGAATAATCACCTATCTACCAATTCCTGCTCACCGTCAACGCCAGTGACCCCTCATCATCTGTATCATCAGGTGAGAATGTCAATTTTCGTCTTTCCTGGATACTTTCGTTAACGGTTGTGCTTCTTTTACCTCTTGCAGACTGATACATCCCCGGGACTTTCCAACCTTTTGCAAAGCCCATTCCACCCTCAAAGTGGATATGTATCTAGCCCCCCTGATACGATTGGACGCACGATTCCCAGAACAGGGTCTCCTTACCGAGGAAATGCCCTTATGCGTTCCCCACTCACTTCAATTATTTCGTACTCCTCTAGCCCGCACTGTCCGGCTACCGCAACTACATCGGATAGCAACCAGATAGACCCCACGTCTCCGAGCTCTTCTGCTTACGGGTTCAACACTGGGCTAAGTAATAACTACCATCCTTCACCTGCTCCCATGGTGAATTGCCGAGAAGGTGGGCCCCCATCCCAGAATTCGTTCTCATTCGGAGATCATCCCCAGTCAGCCTATCAAGCCGGATTCAATACGTTCAATCCACATCCCCCTATGATTCACAACTCGCAATCCAGTCCATCTGGACTGGTTGGTGATCGGCATCCGGCAAGTGCAGGGCCATGGTCGAGCTCGTTTCAAGCTTCAACCTATCCCACTTCGGCTCCGATTAGAAGCGCTGGCACCAGCCACCACCAGCCCAGCCAAAGTCACAGTGGCGTGTATGGCTTTCAGACTTCATCTATGGCTGGTATCGTCCCGCGGCCTAGATTCTCAGTGTCGGCTGGAGGCAGCTCGAGACCTGTCTCGTCTGAGTCTTCATCCAACAACCCTCCTCACAATGCTACGGGTCGTCAGACTCCCGCATCCAATGATTCAGATGCTTCCCGTCGATCTAGCATCGGCGGTGGTGGATCGACGAATTTGGCAAGGGTCGAGGGATATGTTAATAGCAATCCATCTAGTAGCAATGAGCGAGTTGACTTCTTGGGACACCCACGCTCCTCCCAGCCCTTATGAAAAACTAAATAGCAGAATCAATCCAAAAAAAAAAAAAACAGCATAAAAAGATTGTACATGTAGAAAGTATGACTATGATAAATGATGCCAACCTCAATGTTTTTATGTGTGTAACTGCTTGAATACTTCTTCTTCTTTCCGGATAGAACACTTTTTCTCTCTTTCCTTTTGGAATACAACAATTGGATGGCTCTTTTATAAATGTAGCATTCGGAAAAAGTTTCTTTTTCTTGGGACATACCTATATCTCTCTCCCTCTATCAATATACACACATACATTGTCACACATACACAAAATAAAACAAAAAATTGTTGTTGATTATTGTCGGTCTCTCAATGTTCCGACTCTTTCCCTTCACTTCCCCCTCTTGAATAGGCTATGTTGTGACACTTCTTTTATTCCCTCACTTTATCTTTATCTTCTTATTTTGAAATCTTGAAAAACCTTGATTGATTGGATCACTCCTACTCATTTATGAATTTTTTTTTCTTTTCGTGTTCACTCGAGCGTTACGGTACACATTCGATATAAGCTCATCGAACTCGGTTTTGTTTTTGTCTACGTTTAGATAGGTGAAGATAACAATTGAGAACTTCTCTGATCTACCAAAGGCATCTTTCTCTCGCTCCCCCTCTTCTTTCTTATAATCTTATCTCTCCTCTCCTTTATACATCCCTTCTAGGGTTTTTTCGATTTCCTTTTTCCTGGCGACAAATGACACTCTCTTCTGGTATATATATTCACCATTTTAACTTCACATTGACACTTATATAATTTGCTTTCATAATATATTATTGTGTGAGTTTTGTCTATCGTAGCTACATACACATCGAGCATGTGTGTCAAGTTGTTCTTCTCATGTCAAAACACTTCTTTTTTTTTACGTCTAGTAAATATTTACAAATCTTCTTTGGTGGGGATGGGGCGAGGGGAAAGAGTGGGGGTTCATGTCTAACACAATGAATACACCTTAGCTTATCAAAGCCTAAGAGCACTGTTCGCTCCAGGGTCGGTGCTACACACCAATGCGACGAGGGACATTGTTATGTAAATATGTTAGGAATACATTATTCGAATTTTATATAAAGATATGTTTAAATAGACAGACTGTGTGTGAGAAGAAAGATACATCCAATTGTTGGACTAATTCCAAAAAAAAAAGAACACATCAATTCATAAGGACTGCATACACTGTTCCTTTCCTTGATACCACGGATGAAGTCCGACCCTGGACAGAGTCGTATGCCAAGTCGTCGAGAAAGGTGGGAATGTAGATAAATATCTGTAGCGATAAAGTCGGGGAAACATTCATCGACCAGATCGATAACTATGTGATCTGATAATAGTTGTAAATACCACAAGTACGTACGTAGAGTGCGATCGATCCGGGGTTTCTCAATTGCTCAACAATACGTATTTAGAGCTTGGAGAAAAACATGGGCAGCAGAAGAAGGCTTTGGTGCCGAAACGACCCCGACACTCCACGGAAATGATGGGAAAACGGCAGGATTGGGAACCGCATCCAGGAGCTTTCGTTACGTCCTCCACCCGGGTCCTACGCTTTTTTCGACCGGCTTGCCGTCAAACCGGTCGGCCCCGAAGACGATTAGGATGGCATTGGATTTAATGGTGAGCGCACAGGGACATTCGTAGTGTAGGGGTTATCATCTGGGCTTCCCATGCGGACCTGCCTAGGACCCGGGTTCGAGTCCCGGCGGATGTAGTCCTTTTTACTTTTGCAGATTTTGCTTGTGGGCTCTGCTAGTAACCTATTCTCATTTTACCATTTTGCTGGGTCAAGGATCTGAAAGTTATCCTGACCCTTAACTTGTGAGATCTCCTCTATAAAACATCTTTCCTGTGAAGGGGTAAATAAATGGACACTAAGATCAAATCTCTCACGTCAACCTGCTCAATAACTCTTCTGTGTACTTTCTGTTTTTTTTTTTTTTTTTTTTTTTTTTTTTTTTTTTTTTTTTTTCTTT
>LUKR01000733.1:0-17424 GCA_019395275.1 Puccinia brachypodii
CCCATTTGTTCTGTCTACCCACTGTACATATGTCTGAGCCCAAATGTCTCCTTCCTATTCCAAAATGTTCATCATTTCATGACTGCACAGCATTTATCTATGTCTCATCCTCTCCTCTCATTTTTGTTGCATTCATACAGTTATGGGGACTGACAACTTAGTTCGTTGAGTATTTTCCTCTTTCTGAGTGTGAAGATATCTCATTGGAATGATACAGGGGAGATTACAACCTTGGAGAAAGCACTCAAGCTTTTGGAGAGTGTTTCCTTCTTGTGACAATCAGTTGCGCCAATTCTCATGGATTTATTTATTTGTAGATCGTTTTCATAGAGTGCAGAATACGTGGATAGCTGGGCCAAGGTTGGCAGAAGTGGGGGTGAGTGCTTGATGGGGCATTTTCAGTTTCAGAGGGTTTTGAGGCTGAACAGCAGACCCCACCACCCGAAAACTATTTTCATCTGCCCAACCACAGAATTTTCCGACTGGGACAACCAGCATCTATCGACCGAAAACTATATATCCTGGCCGAATGTCGCCCTCTTCCTTACGAGATCGGACCATCAATCTGGGGGCCGGACCATGCACCCTGCCGACATCGATTCTGGAGATTGCATCCCAAGGCCTGCTGGATTACGAGGGTACGGGGATGGGCTTGGTTGAGCTATCGCATCGATCGAAGGAATTTCAAAAGCTTAATTCGGATACGATCGACCACTTACGTACCGCCTTGGCCGTCCCAGAAAATTTCGAGATATTGTTCATGCAAGGAGGTGGTCTGACTCAATTCTCTTCCGTCGTCATGAACCTCGTCAACCAATTTAGATTCAAAAACAAATCGGATCCATCCGATCAAGTCTTGGTTGATTATCTCATCACTGGGAGTTGGAGTCTCAAGGCATCTAAAGAAGCTGCAAGATTGGGCTGCCAAGTCAATGTCGTCGCGGATGGCCGACAATCCAGTTCGGACTCGAAATCGTTCCATTCCGTACCGAACCCTACGGAGTGGAAGTTATCTGAAAAAATTGACCAACCGAAATCAACTCCTGCGTTCTTATACTATTGCGATAATGAGACAGTCCATGGGGTCGAATTTCAATCGGCCGGTTTTCCGATCGACCAATTACCAGGAGCTTATCAAGAGAAAGTTCCTCTGGTAGCTGACATGTCATCCAACATCTTATCTCGTCAAATTCCTCCTCAGCTTTGGAAACGTTTAGGGATCGTCTTTGCTGGTGCTCAGAAAAATATGGCCCCATCCGGTCTTACAGTCGTCATAGTCCGCAAAGATCTAATCATTGATCTGGACGGGGCTGTGCCATTCGGGGGATTTAGGGTACCAGATATGCTGAGCTATAAAAACATGGCCGACCATCAATCTCTTTATAATACCCCACCGATGTTCTCGATCTACGCTTGTAACTTGGTTTTGAAAGATTTGTTATCAAAAGGTGGAGTGAAATCGATCGAAGACATCAACGATCAAAAATCGAAATTAGTTTATCAAGTAATTGATAATAGTCAAGGGTTTTACATCAATTCGATCGATCAAAACGCTCGTAGTAGGATTAATATTATCTTTAATTGTCGAGGCGGGTCTCCGATCGAAGATCGATTCGCACTCGAAGCTGAAAACTCCTACGGAATTAAACAAATCAAGGGCCACAGGTAAGCATCTACATCAATCTGACACAATTATCATTTTTTCGCGGGTAGCTGACTGATTGATATTCATTGGACTTGATTTTATAGGTCTATCGGTGGAATCCGGGTCTCGTTATATAATGCCGTCACCTTGGATCAAGTCCAAATTCTGTGTGACTTCATGAAAGAATTTTCATCCAAAAATTAACAACAATAGAGACAATTCTTTTCTGCCTTGCACTTCGTTTTTTATATATTCTTCTTCTCGCATACGTAGCGAAATACTCTTCCCGGCATTGTTATCTTCATCAATTCAACACTTTAGACCGCCGGTTGATAACTCATGTATCTACTTTTTCGGATCAGACAAAAGACATTTGCACTAGTCTTTGCAGCTCTCCATGCATGCTCACTTATTTCGATAGACTTGATTCCACATCACCACCAAAGGACCTCATTTTTAGTCACAGCTCTGAAGAGTAGGAAACGTACGAGCATGTTTCAAATCCTGGCAAAGCATGTTAATGTCACTCGGCACTTGCAATGGTGGCTGTTCAGCGCTCAAACTGCGTTTCCAAATATAGGAAGATCCAGATACATCTGTGTGGTGATATGATTTCTACCTGGAACTAAAGAGTCCGTCGCGACCAAGGCAGGTTAGCGTAATCGCGTTATCGCGTATGTCCAATTCTACGTCCAGTTCTACTGGTTCCACCCTATTCCACGGCGAACCCACGCCGAAATGGATGAGCCGAGGTGGCTTTAGCGCGTCGTGACTCGTTGTTGCTGACATATTTAGTTGTGAATACTCGAGATGTGTAGTCCCCCCGGAATAATGTGGTACTGCCGGTACAGGCCGGTAGCGGCTGTCCAGACTTCCTGCTGGTTCTGCGCCGCTTGAGACCATCGAGACTCGGGAGCCACACCACTAGGCTCGGATGACTTTACGGATGGCAACAAGCCCTTTTTCCATGGACTCCTTTCATGTAAAGTTTAAACTCACTAGTCGTCTGTGGCTGCAGATGTACCTCCGCCCCAGCATATATCCCGGCACTGCCGCCATCCGCCGATGAGTTGTCGATTGACGACATCAGCAACGGTGCACGTGCTGCACGAGCGCGAAGATAACAACAATTCCAAGCGCCTCGCAACCAGGCCACCGGCTCGCGTGGTCCGGATCCACACCATCTGATATCCTTTACTGTTGCCGGTATGTGGAGCGCCGTGAAGTTTGCAAGGGCGCCTGAGGGCTTCGCCACACGCAGCTTGGGGCAGAACTAATTATGAATATGCGCAAGGGCATCATCACCACAACCGAAGGCCGTCGCAGCCTTTGTCCAAGTCTTCAAAAGGGGCACAATATCCCACATCCCGATCCCCTTTTCATCACCCATCCATCTTTATCACACACTTGAGCACTGGTCGGCCATCTTCTAGCTACACATTTCCATTATATCTTCGACTTTAAATATTTTTAACATAACCTATCTTTCGATTTAAACCTGCAATTTCTTCACCTTAAGAACCGCGTTTAAATTTTTACAACCCTCAATCTAGCTCTAGTCAAACAAGTTCGAGTGATTTCGGTACCAAGATAATTCATCTGTCTGCTATTATTATCAGAACCCAGATACACATCAACCCGTCCTCCAAACATCAACCCGAATATAACTTAATATAATGGTATCCGCTCCCAACTTACGGTTGCTTGCCTTGCAAATTTTCCTAGTCACTGGCGCGTGGTGTGCCGGATTCAGCTTGGATCATTTGCCCAGTCCGCTGGCGCCTCCAGGCGGCATGCAACTAAAGTATTTGGCTCGAGGACATGGTACCCAAAACTATGTGTGCCAAGCGGGTGCCTGGGTGTTGGTTGGTGCAAGTAGGTGGCACATTTCTTATCTTATCACTTGGATGATCCCGAAAGAAAGAAAAAAACCCGCCTACGGTTTTTTAATACTAACTCACCTCTGCTTCTTGCTTGAATCTTGCCGGACGAACAATAGACGCCAAGTTAATGGGCGACGGGCCACCGACTAGTTCAAGGAAAGTTCCGAGATCTACGAAGACGAAGCATGCCAAGCATGCGAAGAATTCCAAGCATTCATCCTCGGCCTCATCCTCGGCCTCATCCTCGGCCTCGAAGGGCAAGCCGTTCGATGTACCCATAGGACGTCACTATTTCCAGGGTGATCGGCCCACGTTCGAGATCACAGGTGTCGGTCGAATCGTCGTTAAGAAAACGGCTGCGGCTCCCTCCAAATCGGGCGTTCCTTGGCTACAGCTGGATGTGGTCGAGGGCAATTTCGCCAAGAGGGTTTACCGGACTTCAACATCTCAAGGGGTAGCAAGTGGTCCCTGCAGCGCAGCGAAACCGTCAACTCAAGTGGCATATTCCGCTACTGTGAGTTTCAATATTTCCTTTAACTTCCACCAAATTTCAATTTCAACCAAACTCTATCCCAGAAAATGGAAATATGCTTATTCCTTTATTCATTCTTTTCTTTGTTTGTTCCCCTCGCTCGCAGTATTCATTCTGGGGCTAAATCTGGAGACCTTGATCACAGCTGAATGGACACTAGTTCTTTTTTTTCCAGTCCTCTCCCCCTTTCCTTATATTATCATTGATATTCAAAATTATTTACCCTCATACCGAGAGGAAGTTGGTCAATTTTTCCGTTTACTATCTATTTCTCCTGTACTTATTTTATCAACCAATATTCGACTCTACAAAGACTCTCCAATCCCCTATTTTTCATTTAACCGTTTCCATTCTGATTATATATGTCATGAGGCTCTTGTCTCTTGCGTCCACCCGGTTGTAGCTTCTTCTAACAGTATGATACTCCCAACCGCTCCGACTCCGCGTGCCCAAATGACAATTTCTGAAAATATATATTAGTTGTTATTTTCGTACAACGTAATATGTCTGCATTCTCGCTGAATGATAGATGGAAATTATGAATTGAAATCCACTTTTGCCGCCCAGAAAACTTTGCGAAACCGCGCCGAGCGGTGCGCGCTCCTTACCTTGCCTCCAAGCAAAACCAACATACTCCCCGCTGTTCGGTATAGGAGTATGTGGAAAGGTCAAGTAGGCCAAGTAATGCGAGCTTTTCCTTGGTGCCTGAGTTTCGATGCCTAATTAGGTGAAAGCAGGATGCAACTCTCCGATTTGATTCCCAATCATATTGCGGATGAACCATCTACATGCATAACAAGTAACTACCTCCTATTCCTACCATGCAAGTGACTGTGTCGTGACTCAACCCCAGTGAATCAAATTTCTGCTTGGGAATAAGAATTTGGCAAACTTCTTCGTGGACTTGGGAGAGTTGAATTCGGGCACACAAAATCTCACCAGATCAACGGGATCCACATTACAATAACATACGGCCGATCCATATCCATATATAAGGTCAAGCCTGGTTTTATCGGCTCTCAAACAAGCATCTTAAGGTTGCCCTTTCTAACGATGCTTCTCATGCGGATGTATCTCGGTACCTCCAAAGTGCCCGCGTCCCGAGGCAAATCCCTCGGCGATCGAGTCGAGTTTCGCTCAGCGCCCGGGCTACGCTAACGACTCCTCTGCTCGACCCTGATGAGTGTCTTGTGATGCTCGGAGCTTGCCGCCGGCTCAGCGGTAGCTTTTGCTTGGGGTAAACCCTGCAACCAGTTTGATCCGCATTGGTAGCTTTGCATTTCTGTCGACGTGTGCTTGGCGGGTAGGTAGCCTGGCGCTTGCTACCATCCACAACCATAGACCCGGTGCTGGGGCTGCACCAAGGCTCAGAGGTCATCACTAGTCGATCGACCGTTGAATCCACAAATAGATTTTGATCCACACGGGAGGGCGCGCTTCTACAAGCAGCGTGGGAGACCAACGACTCTTTTGAAATTGAAACTCTCACGCGAAATCAACAGGATTGACTAGCGGGCAGCTGCAAGATTTGAGCAACACGAAGGAGCTAGATCACCAAGCCACACCCCATCGCTTACCGTCCCTGACAATCAGAGAAGAAAACCGAGTCACATACTCGAAGCAGAATTAACCATCCCCTAACAGGCCATCTGCTCCCATCACCACACCCCTTGTTAGCCCAGCACAAACAGAGTCGCCCAGTCCTGCCCCCCCGCGTTTCGTTCCAACCGCCCAGATCCCCTCACGGCCCTCTGTTTCACCAACCTGACCGCGATGTATTCCTTCCAGCGCGCCCTCCGCTTAACTGGTATCTTGACCATCCTGGCCCACATACTCGCAGCAATTATGGTCGCCGCTTATCCTCTAAGGAGCATCGATGGTGCCAGAACAAGCGATGGTGAAACGGCTCATCTCACCAAACGATTTCCTGAAGAACTTGACGAAGATCAAATTGGAATCTTCGCGCAAGGAGAGGGAAGCGAAAGAGATTTCATTTGGTGTAAGATTCAATTGCTCAATGCTGTCAGAGCGCTCAACGATTACTCGGCCATTTTATTTGTCAACTAACACATCGCACAAAAAAAAATTGCGTATCTTTTATCTAGCCAAGTTCAGCTATGCTAGGAACTTCTTCGGAGCAGGCAATCCAACCAAAGAAATTGAATCAATGACCCTCAACTTGGATAGCCTATAGAACACCATCCCAGGACGACAAGCTATCATATCTCTCTCATTTCGTGCATTCATACCGAATTCATCGACTGTCACCATTATTTTACATTATCACGACGCACCTGGACACCTATCATTCCGCAATGCTACTACTTTGATTTCAGTATAAATTTAATGAATCATCGGCATTTGAACTTTGACACTTCACCTCCTTCAAGTTACTTCTGATCTTATTTTCATTTTTTTTACTCTTTCAATTTGTCGTACTACATATAGCTGATGATTCAAATATCAGCACCTTGGAAAAGAAACCCACATCTGCATCGAATGGTTTTGAGCGCTCGCGGTACTGTTGGGCCTGGGTAGACAAGGATATATAACCAGTCGCTTTCCGACAATCACTGCTTTCATCAGTACACCCTTATCATTACAGGGAAGCTGTGATGGGACTAAATTTCCCGCTTAATGAATCGACTCACAAAATGAGCAGTTAAAAATAGACATAGCTAAGAAATTGACAAATCACTCTGCTTAAGTGATCAGCTGTACGAAATCTCAACACTCTTCATCATACTTGGCACATTTGAGATTGGTATCTTCGCTTGCTGGATGGGTTCGGGTGTCGGATATCCGACCCCATCTCATGTCGTAATCGACTATGCTGAAGCGAACATTGCCTTGGCTAATCTGTTGCTGTGCAACAGCATGCTGTGGGATAATTGGAGGGAGAGGGTGATGAACATATTTTCTGATATAAGGATCTGTATCGTTGACTTTGAGAGTGGGCCTAGGGGCATCGTTTGCGCGGATGTGAGTCGAGATATGCTACACCAATGAGATAGGCTGTTAGAAACTTTCTCTTTTGGCCACGGTTTGATCCAACATGTTCCCCAAGTCTACAAGAGGCGACTTGTTGTCCAGCAGTCAAGTAGAGGAAAAATGTCCAATTGGGGTGACCGTATCAGTTAGTGGTATTCAGGTCTAATTAAGCATCAATCGGGCAGGAGATTTCAGACCGAGGTGGCAGTACTAAAGGCTAACTGTGATGAGGATATCAGGGGAGCCTCTAGTGCTGGCAAAACAGAGCGCGAGGAAAATTGCCAGCCAATCACGTGAAGAGATACCATGTTGGGTTGGTGCCCACTTCTTTTTCGATCAGATAAGGCTCTGGCGTTAATTTTCCAGGTACTTCTAATAAATGCCTCGTAGTTGGGATAAAGGGTAAAGATTCATTGATTTCGGCAAGTACATGGTGGGTGAACAGAGGAAATACATGAGGCAGTTGGTAACCATGTCTTTGGTTACATGTGTTGTTTTCACAATCATTGGTGATACGACAATACAAGGACAAAATGCAAAAAGGGCAAGGATTGGTAAGTAGTCTGTGTGTACCATCCTAGGCCCAGAAGGAGTACTGTGAGTGGAAATCAGAACGATGGTTAATACTTGTTTGATGCGGGAGTCTGTAGGGGTTGTAATCAAAGTGGCAAAAGTTGGGAGCTCACAATAGCGGCGTATGGCTCCGAAAAATATTGGAATTTGGTAGTGCACTGAGGTGTAGAAACCTTCCCGCCGGAAGTATAAGTCCTGTAAGTCTTGCTAGCGAAATCTCCCGCAATGGTGTTGAGCTCTAGCCAATCAACGTTGCGTTGCGGATTGTTGGGGGACGGCGCGAACTTGTTCTTCGACGCCATGATTTTCATACGACCAATCTCGAAACTGGGCATAAGGAGACCTCCGGGTGACTGAGGGTAAAAGAAATGCCGACCGATGATTGGATAAATCTTCAGGTCGGGTTTTTTTATCTTACTCTTGCCATTGCTCATTAGGCCTTCTGTCAAGTCGCCGGCTATCGAGCTGTCTTTCGTGATGTCATACAATTGTGCGTCTTTCAAGGGAGACGGGGACATGTAGGTATTAACCTCAATTTGCAATGCCATGGTAGAGGAGAACGAAAAGACAAACCTGCACCGTGAAGGGCCCAAGTGAGTTTATTCCCAGCGGCGGGGTCTTTAGAGCATCTGTAGTGCTGAGTACCATTACCAAGGGCCAGATATTTCAATTTTAACCCAACTGGAGCTGGGAGAGGAGAACCTTTGGGTAGGTTCAGTCGGAAATCATTCAAAGTGTTGACGCCGGCAGCCACCGTGAAGATTTGAAAGCCAAGTAAGTTTAGGATGAGTGCGAATATCATTGTGTGTTCTTTATGGAGAAATTGAGTGTAGCAATCACTGCGTATGGTTAGTCTTAAGGGGCGTATGTTACTGCTGGTGCTTGCCTCAACTGTGAAGGCGTTAGTTTTTAGGTCAAAAGGCAGGTGACTGTTTCTCTGCAGGGACGGTATTTATGGACGAGAGGTGCCACGGGAACTGGCAGGAAGCCAGGTATATTTGCAGACTTGGAAAGGCGGTGGACGGGTGTGATTTGTAGTGAGGCTATGATGAATCCTCGGCGGCAGCGCCTGCATGTGACCCAGTTCATGACGACGAAAAAGGAACTGTTTTGGTACATATGTAATGGGTTGAGGATGCCGCCATCTACACTTGAAAGCCATCGCGACTTTCCAGGATCCGTGTCAACCATCACTACACGGTCCTTCAGCGTCTTGCAACTGGTACATAAATACACACAGATACACCTCAACGCGCGAAGGGGCTGGCGTAGGCTGGCGTTGACAGGATCCACATGCGTATGCATCCCAATTATGAAGCACCCGCTTTTATGGCAGAATTGCCAGGGATCATCCCAGATAGTCGGCCTGAAACCGATCTCCGAGCATGGAGCCGACGTTGTCACAATCAGACGACGCCAAAATTTCCTGAGGGGGAATTGTCAAGGACTCGGATTGGGGAAAGGGACCGAAGACCCTACTTGGTTTACCCCAGCTTCCAAGACAGCTACGCGGGACTTGCATCCTACTGTTTTATGGGGATTGGAAAAACCACACCCTAAAATTGGCGGACAACACCCAACAACCGTTGACGGACAGTCGGCGGGTGTCGTTTTTCTAACTTCACGCTCGCGTTGGGGTGTTGTCTTGTAATTTTTTAATTTTTTGGGTGTCGTTTGTCTAATCTTGCACCCGAGATCAGTGTGTTTGGGTGTCGTCCCCCTCCCAACTTCCACTTCTCCAACAAATTGTTGTCCAAGATAATAATGCACAGTGAGAGTGGCCATACAAACAAAAAAACACCAAAAGGTTCTCTTGGCGCACTCTTACCAACCCCTTGGTGATAAAATACCCAAAATAAATAAACTTAACCTACTCAGATTTAGGAAAAAGAAATAAACAATCTAGTGATTATTTGCACACCAACAAATAGCAGAAACATAAGAGGAATAAAGAGAATAAAAAGAAGAATAACAAGAAGAATAAAAAAATAAAAAAGAATAAAAAGAAGAAATAGAAAGAATAAAAAACAGAAGAATAAAAAGGATACAAAAATAAATTAGTAGGTTTTGGTGTGATGCAAAAGCCTTCTGCCTGAAGTCATCTGGAAACAGTCAGCATACCTGGATTTCCATGGAAAAGCCTCAGGAGAAGCCTTTTGATCCCAATCCTTTGAGAGTTGAGGAGCTGGAAAAAGAGTGGGATTTTTAAGTTCAAGAGCAAAAAAGTGGGAAGCAGAACAAATTGAGGCAAGAAAAATGGGGGGCAGAAATACGTTAAGAAGTTTTGAGACCAGGAAGAGGAAAAAAAGAAAACAGGAGTTTGAAAGCCACTAGCCATGCATTCACCCATTGATGGAAGAGACATCCACTTGACTTGACCACAGCCATTTGGATTGTCTGAATGGATGTGAACCAAAGATTTGTCAATGTTGTGGAAAAACTTCTTGTCTTCATACCACTAGCGCCAGCTGGTGATTTCTTCAATCATTTCTTGTCAAATATTGATGTGATCTCCTTGCCTGCATCCCAAACACCACAATATGGCTCAAAATCCACAGTGGCCATCCCTGTCTATTTCAAGTACCTGAAAAACAAATGAGCAGATTATTATGGGTAACTTTTTGATCCATTTGGGTATATCTTCTGGCTCCTTGACATCTGATTTCAAACTAGGTTGTGGTAAAAGGGAGGTGGTCTTGATTGGGTGCAACTTCTTTTTTGGAGGAGTCTGAAGGTCTTGAGGGGTTTCCTTTCTAGTAGTTGATTTTTTTTATCTATCTGGGAGTGCTCTCTTCTTCTCTTCTCCTTTCTTCTTTTCCTCTTCTTTCCTCTTCTTTTACTCTTCTTTACTCTTCTTTCCCTTTTCTTTCCTCTTCTTTTCCTCTTCTTTCTTGACCTTCTTGGCCAGTTTTTGATCTTGAATCTTCTGTCTCTTATTCTTATCCGTCTGTTTATATTCAGCCTTCCTCTTGTTTTCCACATGTTCAAATCTAGAAGGCTCCCTTTTTTGTTGTTCTTTTTGATCCAGTTTGTGTAGTCTTCTTTGTTGCTTTGGGTTTCTTCTTCTTCTTCCTCTTCTGCATCTTTGTCACTAGTCGTGTTGTCTTTCTTTTCTATCTTTTTTGGTTTGTTGGCAGAAACTTTGGGTTTTCCTCTTCCATTTTTTGTCTTAGGTCCCTTAGGCAATTTGACTTCAACAAGTTCCCCAGATCCTTCAATGGTGTGGTTGATAGCAGCAATTTGAAGCACACCTTGACTGGGTTTCATTTTGATTAGTTTCTGTTTTACTTTTGCCACCTTTTGTACGTCATCAGCGCTCTTGGGTTGATCCAATGGACTGAAATCCTGTTAAAAAAAAGAGAGCAGTGTTAATCAGTACTTATTCCCACAAATACACCATAAAAATCTGGAATTGGACTAACAACACCCAAACACCGCCACCAAAAAAAACAAATAAAAAACATTATACACCTTGATGTGCCACTGGGCATGGAATTCATCAGGTTCCACCTTTTCTCCTGCATCCACCAGCTCCCGAATCCTGTGCTTACAGGGAATTCCCATCCATGAGTGATGGTTGCTGTTGCATGGGGAGGATTTGTCCAAAAACGCGCTAGAAACTAGATTGTTTTGTGCCCTCCGCAGTACAAAATGAGTAATTTGTCCATGGCAATTCAAAAAGATGGCCCCTAAACTTTGGAGAGCATTTATCTTCTGCTGGTGATAGTAAGCTGAGATTTTGTGAGCCTGAGCCACAATGGCACTTGTGATAGATTTGATGACTGCTGGGAAACAATAGTTTGGGCCATGTAGATTGGACTTGATGTAAGCATGAGATGATTAAATTCTAGAAGTGACCCGGTGATCAAAGTTCAGAAGATTTTTTGTCCAAGCATTTGTGTATTTTTCAGCAACCGGGAGATAATTAGAAGTCATGTATTTCTGGAAGGGTTCTCCATATTTTGCCGCAAATCAATTGAAGCTAGCACAGAAATTGCCAGCGGTACTAATTTTAACGTGTCTCCAATGAGAAAGCATTTCAGCCTCTTCCTTCTTGTCTTTGATTAATTTGTTTCCATTTACCATTAAGTTCTTACTAATGTGCCATATGGTTGGAGTTAGGGAAAGTGGTTTCAATAGAATTAATGAGAGGTTTTTCTCTGTTGGTTAAAGAAACATTGGGAAGGGGGATGTTGTTGGTGGTGAAAATGGTGAGAAATGTTTCAAGGGCCCAGCCGTAAAATTCTTGAGTCTCATCTGCTAGAAAACAGAAAACCACACTAAAATTGTTGTTAGCTCAAGTGAAGCCAGCAATATGAAGGAAGGGCATCTTGTGTTTGTTTGTTGTGTATGTACAATCAAGGAGAAGGAGGAATTGATAGTGTCTGAGGAGTTCAACTGAGAGATTGTAACAGAAGAAGAGTCCTTTAATTTTGCCAGATTTGTCTACCTTAATTCTAGTTGTGTAATCAGATTGCAGAAGTGAATTGTGGAGTTGAATTATTGGGCTGAGTCCTCAAAGGGATTCTGAAAAAGCTTTCTTTCTGGCAGAGTAAATAGTGGTAACAGTTGACAGAATCATCTCATCCGGGTGCAATTTCTTAAGAGCTTCTGGAATTTGAGCAGGTTTCAAGCCAGCATCACTTAGTTTCTTCATTTCACCGTAGAGTCTAGTCAAGAGTTTGCAGTTGGCGGTGTGGGCTACAGAGGATCCAGAAAGGGGATGATTATGGTGAGCATCTTTAACAGTAAACTTCCAATGATTAGCTTTCTTTTGAAAATACAACGTGGCTTTGAAGGGGCAGTTGAACAGACAGGTCACTTTAGTTTCTTGAGGATCTCCTTTCTGCTGGGTCCTTTTAGCATTTCCACCCCTACATAATTGGAATGAAAAGAGAAAATTAAAGAACAGTCAGTATAAACCAGATAGCCAAAAGGATGAAGAGAGAATAAAACAAAAACATATGCCTGTCACATTTATAAAATACACATTTTCCAGCTGTAGATCTCCTTCTGACAATAGCATAGCCATGAAATAGAGCAAATTCTTTAATAGAATTCTCACAATCCTCTACTTCTTGGTAAATACCAGGCGGCAGGGCAGGAATTTCTTTGTGATGATTTTCTTCATAGACATTTTTATCCTTGGTTTCATTTTCCTCCTCAGCTTTATCTATTTGATTATTGTTGTCAAAGTTATCTAGAGCTATCTTTTCAGTAACCTGATTTATTATCTTTCTTGTTTCTTCAGTTGGTTCATTTTCTTCATTCTTGTCATCTTCTTTGGCAAACTGAGACTGTAATAATTGTAAGCAATTTTTGATTATCTTGTTATCCTCAAGTTCTAGAGCTTCTTCATCTAGTTCATGTTTTCATTTTTTCATTTTTTTGATTTTGTATTTCTTTTTCATTTTTATTTCTATTTCATTTTCATTTTTTTCATTTTGTTTTTCATTTTCTTGAATTTCAGTGTTTTTTATGTCATTTTGTTGGTTAATTGAGCTAGGGCGGGGTCTAGGGAGGCCTCAGGGAAGCTAGGGTGGTTAGTTGGTTTGCTAGAGGGGCCAGTGGACTTGCTAAGACCCTCCATGGCATTGCTAGAGGTGGTCTGAGACATCTGGTAGGTTTTTTTCTTCTTTTTTTTTTCTGGGTTGGTCAATTGAGGAGTCAGAAGTCAATTGGTTGGTTGCAGTGGGTGGATGTTGTTGGCAAGTGTGTTCAGTCTGTGCGGGGATTGGATCACCCAGTCCCACTGGACATGACAGGCGGCACCAACACCCAAGTCCAAGAGGCTTGGGTGTGTATTTAGCTGGATGGCACCCACAAGAGAAAAAAAAAAGAAGACTTGTGGTGAGCCAACACACAAAAACACTTACCTTGGGTGTTGGATTTGCATTCCAACACCCAAAAAGAAAATTTAAATTTTTTATGTTTTTTTATATTTTTTTGTTAGGACAACACCCAAATGCAGGTGTTGAATTGCAAAAACAACACCCACTGAACGTTGACGGATGGTTGTTGGGTGTTGTTCACCAATTTGAGGGTGTTGTTTTCCCAAACCTCTATCAATAAAGACCAATGTTTTTTTATAGAATTAAGGCCCCTTTTGGCAGCAATATTTCCAAGCAATATATTGAAAAATTGTGTGACATCTGATAAGGTCTTGGCGGGCCTGATCAGATGTCATTAGGGATGTCACACAAAAAAATTCAATATTACGCTTGTATATTACACTGCCAAACGGGGCCTAAAATATTTTGACAACTTTTTTTTTCTTTTTCTTTCAAATATTTTATGGATCAAGTTAAGAGCATTTGCATTTGACCAGTTAAGTTGCAAAGGTTAAGGCAATTTAACCCAATGGGCAACCACATTGCACCCGGGCCATCCCAGGTCAAACTAGCAAGCGTCAAATTCTTGGCTAGCACTTGCCAAATTTGACAAGCGCTAGCCAGAAATTTGACCCGGGTCAAACCATTCTGCATATGCAAAATACTAGTCAGAGATCAAAAAGGTTAACCTCCCCAACTATTTTGGGGGAAAGCATCTGAGTATCCGCCAATATTCACCAGCACATTCAACAACACATACACCATCAATCCAGCAAGTATTCTGAGAAGATGAGGAGTGGCAACTTTACACCTTCTGAGGACAAGGTACTTTGCTGTGCCTGGCTCAAAACTTCCAAGAACATTCTGGTAAACAACTCTAAAACCCACAGAAGGTTGTGTTTGGTCTTTTCTTGGCCTGCAAGTATTCTTTGGAGGTTCTTCATTTCTATCAGTGAGGTATTGGAGATTTTCTTGAACTGGATCTTGCTCTTACATCATCCAATGGATAGCTGTATTAATTTGTTGTGCTGGCATTGGGAATGGTTTAACAGGTAGTTGATGGGGTGTACCAATGCGCAATCTCAAGGTTAAGGGCAGGTTTGCATCCGTCTTTTCAGGTTAGCTGACCCAATCAATGTGATTGCCAAGCGGCTTAAGCTAACCTGCGCGCAAACCTGGGTTTGTAACCTGGTCAGATTTGCCCAACCTATGTGAATGCTCTAAGGTCTGGCTTCTTAGCCAGACCAATGTTTGTGATGTTGTGTGGCCAGCTTGGTGTGGCACAAAACTTGAACCTCCAAAAGCTGAATATTGGAATATAAGTTTTGGTGATCAGGTCCAAATTTGTCCCTGGGGTAAAAAAAAACCCTGATATGATATCTTATAAATTATGGTCTGGTAAAATTGGGCCTAATTTCCTTTGAAATATATATTTTGGTATGGGACAATAATTATCTAGGTTATTGGGTTTGGTAAAAAAAAGACAAAGGGGGAATATTATTATCTGAATTGAAGATGTATATATAGGGGCCAGCTAAATGCAGGCCCCACTTTTACTAAATGCACGCCTTGTGGGGCCTGCACAACCGTGCACACCTGCGCAGGCCCCAAAGCTGTCAAGTAATCTCCAACCAAGGCCTGCGCAAATGGTGCACGCCTTGCTGGGGGTGTGCGCACGCCACACACGCCTCAAATTGAGGTGTGCATGGTTGCAGAGGCCCAGATGACTTGTGTATGGTGTGCGCCAACGTGCACGCCTCGAGGTAAGGTGTGCATCTCTTCACACGCCTTGGTGGTGATTGCGCCTCCTGGAGTTTCCAGCTTGGAAACTCCAGGCGATTTGCCAAAAAAATTTTGTAGGGTGAGGCAGTATACTTGAGCTAGAGTGATACTTATTCTTTGTTGGATACAAAACATGGAAATGGACAAGATTGCTGAGATCCAAAGGTGGGTTTCTTCTTGATAGTCGACCTATCTTCAAATTAGGAATTGTCAGTTTATCAATGGTAAATATCATTATTCATCTCCAGTTTTTTTTCTCTCTGTGCTTTCCAATTTGATTCAGGAATCATTTACTGATTCATAATTTCTCAACACTTTTTTTTGTTTTTTGTTTCTGCTTTCTTTTTTCAGGCAATCTTACCAATTGGGACTTCTTTTGGTACCTTAGGACATGTCTTTGAAGGTCTGTCTGTCTTAATAAAAAAGTCAGATGAGAGAAGAGAAAACGTGAACTTGTTACTGAACAAAAGATAAAATAGTCTTAATCCGTAGAGACAAACACGACCACAGCTGCAATCTCAGCAATTGTTGTCACTAATATCATCCTCATTGGGTACATCCTCACAGCACTCTTCAAAATAAATGATAACCAGAAGAACAAATCAGATCTTCAGAATAAAAAAACTTCTTGACCATTCAAAGTTTCCAAAACGGTTTGTTTTTCCAATCCCAACCTTTTAGGAATTTCAGGAATCAAACAAATCCTGACTACCCTGTTGTTGGCGGTAAGTTGTCCTCAGGAAGTAAGTATACAACTGAGGCTAGCAATTCAAGTAGTTCTACTGAGACGTGTGTAGATAGTAACATGTGGGTACTGAACCATTGCTTGATCAGCCTAACAATATACGTGAACAAAGGGAATCTTGTTTGAAAAGCAGTGATGGCATTGTGATGTTTCCTCAAGTGAATAAAAGTCTTGCAATATCTCCTGAGTGCTTCAACAATCCAAGAAGTTTTACGTTCTGGGCTTGTCCTTGGGTTGCTCTTGTTGATTGTCAAAGCTTCTTTGCGCTCATAGCAGATCATCAATTTGAAAACATAACCTGAAGAGTGAAGAACATCTAGTGTGATGTGCTGAGCAATTGGAAGTGCATTACTTGTGTACACCTCTTTCGAGGGCTTGCAAGGCGTACACATCCGCGTACACCTTGAGCACACGTCTCCAGGCCCCATGGGGCCTCTAGCTTATCACAACCCCCTCAATTGGAGGGACCAGAGACCGGTCGTGCCCGGGGCACCTCGCAAAGCAAGCCTGCAAAGGAGGGGCTTGGGAGGGAAGTGCCAGCTGCTGCCCGGGAGCTGGGCTGTATTGGGGCTTTTTTGGCCCACACAGCACTCAATTGCCTATTGCTTGCAAACCACTGGGCCAAATCAAATGCCCTGAAGGATCAGGGCTGCTGAGTATATTTTTTTCAGTGTGATAAGTTTTTTTTCCCACATTTGCAAAAAGAATTATCCTTGCGTGGGTTGTAGTACGAGACTCCCTGGATCCGTGGCTCCGGGTTATCCCATAGAGAGTGGTGCAATAATAATATGCATTCCACATGTCATACATTTTTATCTCCTGTTGAATTTGTACACATAAGAGTTGTGCCACAAATAAGCACTTTTGGTATACCTATGAGAGAGGTACAGGAGGCCTACAGGACCTACTACCTGATAGCCCATAGAGAGGAAATCCATTGGAATATATGGGAATTTTTATGTGCCTCCTTCAGACTCGTGTGAAAAGACAAATCTTTCATAATTTTTCACAAGAGAAGCAGGAGGCCCATGGCCATTCTGTCTTGACAGAATGGTAGGGAAAAATGGGGGCTATGCCATGGTCACTTCTGGTGGAAGGATATGTATTGGGAAGGAGGGGGAAATGGGAGGGGCAAATTGGTCCCACCAAAACACTGCCAGCTCCCGGGCTAGATTTGGGACATACCACCCAAGTCCCTCCTTCAGAGGCTTGCGCTTCGCGCTCGGAGTTGTGCTGCGCACTCCTCACCCCCACCTCTCCGAAGCGAGGGACTTGCGTTAAGTTAGATGGGGCCTGCACATGAGTGTAGGCCTTGACTATGGGGCCTGCACACCCATGCAGCACGCCCCGTTGTTTCAAATGGGGCGTGCACAACCGTGCTCGCCTTGATCTGAGGTGTGCGGGGTTGCGCACGCCCTCCTTGGGGCGTACCTGGCCATCTA
>LUKR01000734.1:0-17395 GCA_019395275.1 Puccinia brachypodii
TCCAAACTTCAAACTCTGATTCCTCTGTCACAACTCAACCAAATCCAACAAAAAAAACACCTTAATTATTATTCTTTTTTCTCACTCTCCGCGCCTACCGTCTGCAATTTTCTTGAAATTTCCTCAACTCCCAAAACACAAAAATACAGAAAAAAAACCTAAAGAAATAAAATAATAATTCTAGTTTTTTCTTCATAATGTCTACAAACTACCACATCAACCTGCTCCTTATCCAAGCTTCTCCTGGACAAGCTCCCACCTCTCTCTCCACAGATACACACCTGCTTGCACCACCTCCTGAATTGACTTATCAAACTAAAGAGGAGTTGTATTCCTCAGATCAAAATTGAGCAAAGGAGCATGGTTATGCCGTATGTATTAGCCATTCTTCCAGTAGCAATGGGGAGATCTGAGCTGAACCAACACTTAATAATTTTCCTCAATCTGTTAAATATGAAGCTTAATTCTGATTAAAAATTAAGCCCAGGTTTGAGCACTCCCAAATACTGAGTAGCTTAATTTTTTTCCTGACAAAATTGTATTGTGAACCCCGCTATTGCTTGGATTACTCATTTTGTTAACTTTTCCCAAAGCTGAGGTCTTTCATCATGCTTAATTAAATAAAAAAGTAAAACAGGGTGTAAAGTCAAAAAATAAATGAGAAAAACTTTTATGGAAAATTGAGCTTCACCATATTTTTCTCTTGCCTTTTTTATGTAGGAAAAATTTTCAAAAACCTGAAATAGTCATCAGTAGTGGTGGAAAATAATTTAATTGCAAAGCCGGGTGTATAAAAAAAAAGGGAAGAAGTGGCTTTAATGTCAAACAAAATTTACCATTAAATTCTAGGCTGTTTAGAATGTAGGAAAAAAAATTCAAAAAAGAAACAAACTGTGGCCATGAAAAATCAGTCAAAAAAACCGGGGGTACACGGAAAACCAGGTGTTTTCCGCAGCAAAAATTACGTCAAGATTGCGTGAAACCGGCCATATGCGCGGAAAACCCGGGTTTTTTTTATCAAGGCCCAAAAAAAAAAAACTCAAAAAGAAAGCTAAAAAAAAAACTCAAAAAAAAGAAAAAACTCTACCCTCTGCAGCATACCCAGAGCTTGAGCTGGGGTATGATTAGAGCATGCTGCATGTCAACTGTAAGCAGTTGACCCATTAGGGGGTATCAAATATAACCAAATCCACCATTATGTAATTGACTGGTTTTGAAAAATCCACCATTTTTTAAACAAGTTAGTTTTTCACCTACTCCCTTTGAGGACCCATTGGCAGCAAAAAATAATTTTGGCTAATTGACTGGTTTCTAATGGTGGATTTGTTATATTTGATACCCCCATTTTTTTTTTTTGCAGTGTTGAAATCTTGAGGCATGAACATATTGAAAAGATGAATCTTGAGGCCTGGCAACAGTTTGGATACCACAGCAGTTACAATGTTCATAGGATCTTTTCCTTTTCCTTCTTTCAGATTCTGTATTTCAGGTTTCAAGTCAAGCTTGGCTAAAATTCTGTTTTTTTTTGCTCATCACTTTTTAGGGGGTGTGGTCATGGAGATTTGGAATGATGTGTTCACAGAAGATTTTATTCACATGGATGATCCCAAGCACATTTTCCCAACCAAAGGATACAACAAATTTCTCTGGGGTATGTTGTTAATGTAGCCATCATTTTGAATGTCCATACTTTCTGGCATCTTTGATGTTTTTTTTTTTTTTTTTTTTGTGTTCATAAACAAATTGGACAATAGATGTGGCCGCAGTGGTTGTATTGGGTAGAGATTTTAGTATTCCAACAATGAAAGTCAAAGTTGATGGTTAGAAAATCTGGATTTAGCTGATGTCATGACCACCATGAAAAAAAAAAATCATGATGAGAAAGTTGTGAATTACGATTTGAAATAAGTGATCTGTTGACCATGTGAACTTGGGCTATGGTAAGCAATTAAAACAAAGAGAAATTCAGTTATCATTTTAATTGTATTTCTGGACCGATTCTTACACTGTTTTTCAACTGATTGATTTGATCAAAGTATAGACAAAGTGTTTGGATGCCACCAAACAAGGTGGATTGGGTAAGATTTGAAAGAATTCACAAACTAAAGTTTTTATTTATTTATGTAAGTAAAATTGTGAAAAACATAAAGAAGATAAAATATGAGAAATAATGTAATAAGTTAGTAAAAATGGTAAATACCTAAAGGCAGATAAAACTGTTTTCTATATATAATATCAGATAATGATAATAAATAAATATGAAAAGGATGATGACAAGATAATCTGATTTGGTTATTTTATCTGAATTGAGAATAAGAGATGATTGTTAGTTTATAATCTATGAATATAAGTAAGAGATAGAAAGATAAAGGAAAAGAAGTAAAATACTACTTTGATTAATATTTCTCTATCCGAACTTAACAAATCACAAAGTGATTATTGTTTGTCTTGCTGATTGTATTCTGTATGTTTTTCTAGTTAAACAAGTACAAGTTTAATATGTATGAGTACTCACCAGAAACAGGTGTTGATTGTCTATTGAATAAACATGGAGAGGTATGATCAATTGTACTGAAACTTTATAATAATTAAAATATTCTTGAATCAGTTTGATGATTTATTTATACAGGTTATTGTAAGAAGCTTACTTAAATGACTTGTATAAATCTTTTTTCTTGATGGCTTGTTGCAATGAACTGTTTTTGAGATTGTATGATGATTGAGGATTGGTACAAATCTTGTATGCAGCATCAATGACATAATACTTGTTTTCACAAGTATTTTGCTTGATCATCTGTGACTTGGGATCTAAGAGGCCTGTCACAGAAAAACATAAAAATAAATATTAAATATTTATTTTTACAAATAAATAAGTTTTTAAATGTAACTTACAGTTACAATTCCTTTTTAGGGAACTAACACTGGGAATTCAATTCCAACAAGATTTTTTTCTTCCACAAGTTATTTACTAACTTGAGCCACATGGACCACATGAATTTTTTTGAAGGCAGAGGCCAATCCTCAAGTCGTGGGGCACATTGAGCATACACAAAACTAAGCCTGTGGTCCCCAGTCCTGAGGAACAAATGAATCTGTCAGAAAAGATATGGCTCCACCAGGACTCAAAACTGGAAAGGGTTAACTCTAGGTGCCCAATTTACCACTAAGCTACAAAGCCTGATACAGTCAGATTCATAATCTACCAGCAATGAACCACTTGAGGTACCCAGGGTTCTGAGATACAAAGAGAGGGAAAGAAAAAAAAACATCAAATTTGATTGGTTTCAGATGTTTTCTGACCATCCCAATGGGAATGCATACCTGAGTGGTACAGTTGGAATTTTTTTTTGACCAAAATGACTCCAGCCTAGGGTACATACATCTATCTGGATTTAAGAGGTAGGGTGAACTATTTTTGACCAAGCTTTTTGATTATCTGGGTCCATCTACCTGGCCAGTCAAGGTACAGCAAGCACATATCCTGGGTAAAGGTGCCTGTACCTGGGTTCAAGAAGTACAGTCAACCAACTATCTTTGACCAAATGTTTAGATATCTGGGCCCACAGAATGTGCAATCAAGCTATGCCAATCCTTTCTTTCAAGCACCCACCAACATAATACTCCTTTGGACAGACTACAGACAAAATCATGTCACAATACTGTGTTGTGATGGGCGGTCACAGATTTTTGCTGCAACACAGTGTTACAACAAGCATCTGCCAGAGCCAAAAAAAATGCTGTTGCAGCAAAAAGCTGTGACCTTGCATTACAACACAATGTTGCAACATGATTTTTTTCCTCAGTGACAGCTCAGGCCTTTAAATGGAGTCTCCATTTGCAAAAGACCACTTGATTGGGGTGAAGGAAGGTTAGACTGTGTGATGATATTTGTATTAATGGCCGCTGAGAGAAGTACCTTGGACTCCGAGCTGACCCACAGTTGAGTAGGCCAAGTGGTGACCCAGGGCGTAAAAAAGAAGTGCTTCCCTATGTAAAAGCCAGGAGAGGAAGTCGCCGATCAAGCCGTCTAGAAGCAAAAGAAATTGCCCTCGGCCAGGATCGAACTGGCGATCTCCGGATGGCCCATTCATGCGAATGGTCATGGTATTGTTGCCTTGCAACGGACGTATATGAGACCGGCGCTCTAACCAGCTGAGCCACGAAGGCAGTGCAAGGGGCGCCCAGGAGATAGCCCTGGTTCGAGCCCGCACATGAGAAGGCTGCATTTGACGGAGAGAAATAGCATTCAAGCAGCCATTTTTTTCGGTTGCAAAACATCACAGGAGAGACGGACCGATCAAAGAGACAAAGAAGAGATGACTTGTACTGGCGGTTCATCGTCAGATCACGTCGTCCGCCTTCCTAACGGCGAGGGTCCTCCGACTGCCGGTGGTGACAAGGGCCCGTGTCGGGTCAGTAAACTCGAACAGTTCTCCTGTCGCCCAGACACCATCAGAGGGACAGTTCACAACCCCAAATGGATATGTGCTCCGATCCATAGATTCTTCAAATTGTTAGTCCTTCGGTTGTTTTTTTCTTAGGCCGGTTACGCTGGGCACAGATCGAGAGTTGATCTGACGCGATTCATGGGTTATATTTCTACAAAGATGTCATCCAGATAGCTCGCACCCCAACAGATTAATTTCCGTTGAAATACCGGCTCCGGGAACCAAAACGGACTCGACTCCTCCCCAAAATCGGGCGATCAACGATCTTGACCTGACCATTGACTCATAAAGGGCTTTTGCCGTTGCTTGTAAATTGATGTAGTAGGGGGACCCTCATATGTAGATATTGATATAGGCACCATGACATTATACTTCAGAAATTTATTTCGCATTGGTAACAAATCTCCTCCAGATGACCATGTGTTGGTGGTAATTCTCGGGCTCATTGGGTTGAGCCATCAAGTTTTTTGCCATTTCAATGGGTGTCATAAAATCGATAGAGAGGAAACATCGGTATCCACACATAGCAAGCAGTTTTTTTGTTTCGTGATGCAGCCTCAGAGGGGTAATCGAGTACAAATCAAGAGAGCGTTCGTCGTTAATGAATCAGTTTACTGGATGGAAAGTGAGAGGAAGAGAAGACCTGTACATCAGTCTTTCGTAACAATGGCAAGGGTTTCACTGCGCTCAAGCGAATTCAGCTCAGTAGTACTTACGTAACGGTAGTGGTCAACCTTGTAGGGACCGGCGGTGCTCAAGCCGAGGTACTCAGCCTGGGCTTCCGACATAGTGGTCAGTTTGACGTTAAGGGCGTGTAGATGAGCTCGGGCGACTTCTTCGTCGAGAGCCTTGGGGAGCATGTGGACACCGAGAGGGTATGTGGTGTTGTTCTTGTCTTCCCAAAGGGCGATCTGAGCCAGAGTTTGGTTGGCAAATGAGCAGGACATGACGAAGGACGGGTGACCGTGGGCACAACCAAGGTTGACCAATCGACCTTCAGCCAGTAGGATGATGTGGCGGCCGGAAGGCATCGTGAATCGGTCAACCTGAGGCTTGATGTTGCTAACGGATGTGGCCGTCTTCTTCAACCATGCCACATCAACTTCGATGTCAAAGTGACCAATGCTGGAAAGAAAAAACACAGAGTTAATCATCTGAGCTTTGATCATCATGCATTAGAAAAAAACAGATAACGTACTTGCAGACGATTGCGTCCTCGGGCATAGCCTCAAAGTGCTTGCCGACGATGATGTCTCTGCATCCAGTGGTGGTCACGAAGATGTTGGCACGGTGAGCGACTTCTTCCATGGTGGTGACCTCGTAACCGGCCATAGCGGCCTGGAGAGCATTGATCGGGTCGATCTCAGTGACGACTACTCGGGCACCGTAGCTGGCCAAACTTTGGGCACAACCTTTACCGACATCACCGAATCCGGCGACGACGGCGACCTTACCGGCCAACATGACATCGGTGGCACGCTTGATACCGTCAACGAGGGACTCCCGACATCCGTAGTAGTTGTCGAATTTCGATTTGGTGACAGAGTCGTTGACGTTGATGGCGGGAACTTTCAGCTTGCCTTGCTTGTGGAGCTTGTAGAGGTGGTGAACACCGGTAGTTGTTTCCTCCGAAACACCGCCGATTCCTGGAATTTCGAAAAGAAACCTTTCAGATCGGGAAGGTATGCCTCGAGAGATGAACTAGATAGGCCAAGAGATCAACTGACCCTCCAAGTATTGAGGGAACTTGTCGTGAACGAGTGAAGTCAGGTCACCACCGTCATCCAAGATCATGTTGAGGGGCTTGCCATCAGGGAAAGCAGCCAGGGTCTGCTCAATACACCAGAGGTACTCTTCCTCAGTTTCACCCTTCCAGGCAAACACAGGTACGCCGGTAGCAGCGATGGCAGCTGCAGCGTGGTCCTGGGTAGAAAAGATGTTGCACGAGGACCAAGTGACCTGGGCACCAAGAGCAGTGAGAGTTTCGCTGTAGAAGGGTTGGTTTTGAGATCAGAATTTCTATGGTGATGCAGATAAACTGCTGGGCAAGTTTCTGAAGTTGGTGACGTAAGGGTGCTTACATCAGAACGGCGGTCTGAATGGTCATGTGAAGACACCCAGCGATACGAGCTCCCTTCAATGGCTGGGACTTGCCGTGCTTCTCTCGGAGGTACATGAGACCTGTCAAGCGAGCAAATCAAGAATTAGCATGACTTCCTAAGGGATGGATGTTGATGCCGATCGTTATTTACCTGGCATTTCATTTTCAGCCAACTCGATCTCTTTGCGACCCCAAGCAGCGAGGGAAACCTAAGAATGGAGGGTTGGTTGATAGAAAGGATAAGTACTCGGGAATGGATATATTCCCCACACACCAATACAACTTACATCGGCGACCTGTTCATACAGATTAATAACAAAAGCAAATGTCAGTTGGCGTTACTGAACAAGGCTCAGGGAAGCTAATTGGTGAACTAACTTTGTAAACCATGTTGGAAGGAGAGATAGTTGTGTGGACAGAAAGGTATTTGGAATGTGTATGGGCAGGTGGTTATCGGCAGAAGGTTTGGTCAACAGAAGTGGTGGGCGGATTGTCGAGCAGCTGGTCTTAAATATTTCCAGAGGCTGACGACTGGGGACCCGATCGGCCGGCCTGCTGCGTAGGAAGCTGGTGCTGCGTAAGCGAACCATACTGCAGACCCTGCATATTGCATACAGCAGGCGGCTGGGAAGCACAGGGGCTCATCATAAACGGTAACGGCAGGCCACAGCATCATGCTCTATACACCCTTTCTGGGTCATAACAAGATGACAAGATGCGATGGGACGATGTTGAACGCCACTAATGGTGCTGCTCTTTGAGGAGAGCATGAAGCATGACTTGAGGCAAAAACTCAAGATTGGAAATCATTTCCTGTATCTCACACTGGAGAGTTTCTTCCGGGGACATAGTGCTACCCTTAATAACAGTTACATTGCATGGATGGTAGAAAGATAAGATTAATGTGTAAAATATCTCAACTGGAACAAATGAACTATCAAAACTAAGACTCCAACGCTCGCAAAGTCTGGTGCCCCTCAAAAGATTCTCATTTGAATCCAAACTAAGGGATATGAGAAGGAAAAACACAACCATTCCCTGATTGTTTTCTAGAGATCCATAAGTAATTTACACTTTGCTCATAAACCCATGCAGTATGCTTGCAAACTGGTGTGGTGAATATAGAGAGAAAAAAGATGAACAAGGGCAGTGCACAAGTCATCCAAATCACAATTCTGATGCCTTTGATGTCTATAATTCTTCATACAAGTTTTGTTTTTGTTCATGAATCTTTGGCATGAGATTGATTTTATATATATCAGAATTACAATTTTCCACCAATTGGGGTTGTTGAGTCCCTAGTTCTCATTTGGGTATAATGACTAAGTTTGTTGTATTTGAATCTAAATTCAATCATGTATGTTGTCAAGATTTGTGCCAATAAAAACAGATGAAATATAAATTATTTTCAGGTAATTGAAACTTCATTCCCCACAATCAACATTCAATCACATTATGAAATTGCAGTGTGGTAGCTACCTGATTATGGAATATTGCTTGATTGATCTCAACAATAGATTAACTTCAACTGCCACTCAATTAAGTCCTTACATTTTGGGCTCTTGACCACAATTTAGATTCCAATAAGAGAATCACACCAAAATAAAACACTCCATCTGTCTGGCCAGAACCAATTATTCATTCTGCTCCTTGGACTGTCAGCTCAATCTCTTCATTTCTGCAATAAATCAACCAATTAACTGAACCACTCAACCCAAGCTTCTGTTTCCAATTTTACTTCCCCCTTCAGGACATTGTATTTCAAAAAATGATGCACCTCAAGAAGCGCAAGATTTATTCCATCTCCAGAAAAAAAGGATTGAAGATAGTATTAAATTTTTAGAGGAAAAGACAGGTAACTTATGTATCAAAACAGATTTTCCAAATTAAAATTGAAACCAAGGAAGTGAATCAGAGATAAGAGGGCAGAAGATAGGAAAGAAGTTAAATGAGATAAGATAGATGATTTGAATTTGAAAAGAGTGAGAAAATGTCAAATGAGGAGATAGATAAACAGATTGAAAGAGACACAAAGGAAAAAAAGTGTTTTATAACTGATGCACTAGATGAAAATTGTGGTTGATAACGGATTGGAAAGATGGATTCGCCGATGGTTGCTGAAGCTGAATCGGTTATCCTTGAACTAGACGCCAGATCGATGTTTTGAGAGTGCCTTCTGCAACCTCTTCGTCATTGGCAAGTTAGTAGTGAACTGAAGCCACATCTACGGTAATTGGACGAGCTCTATTTCGGTGCTTGTCCACTTTGTTGTAAGGCCACCATTTCCTGATTGATTTGACGATTAAGACCGTAGACTTCTTGGCTTGGGAGACGATCTGACGATTTGCTTCGGTGTAAAAGGAGGCCTCTAGCGCGAGTGAGTACTGACGGAGCGAGGCAGACTTGTCTTGAATGGAAGCTGAGGAGGTGCCAGCGAGGTAGAGGATGAGTCCAATCTCTGCCTCTTGGGACCAGTCACGCTGAATGACTGGATGAGCAGCGATCCTCTTGACTAGCTTCGGTGCAAGGGGAATTGGAGGCAGTGATGGGGCTCGGAAAGCTGCTTTCAATTCCTTCGCCGGTTGGACTAGCTCGCTTGAGACCGCGGGGTGACTGTTGTAGGAAGTGAAGGAGGAGGTGCTGGTGTCGGGCGAGAAAGAGAAGGAGACGGCGCTGCTGAGAGATGACATTGACGACATCTTCTGGTTTATGGCGGCTTTGGACCAAGGACAAATCGTTGGTGAGAATGATTGACGTCTATGAAAGAAATGGTCAAATCGAAGGCTTACTGTATTGAGAGCGAATTGTTTGATTCTTAGAAAACGACGGTTGGTCGGGGCGAGGATAGATGAATGCGATCTTGGTGTTCTTGTTGGGGGCCGACAAAGAAGTTGATGGAGCGCGCGAGATGTAAGTAATGTGGATGGGCTGCTTCTTGTTGACCGTTGGGTTGGATGCTTGGATGTAGGTAGGATGGACGCAAATGGCAGTGTCGATGTATCTTGCCGTTTAGAGGAATGAGAGATTTGCCACTTCATCAGGACATCAGCAGATGTTTTGTAAACATGCACTAGTCATTGATCTCTGCCATCAAGGCGATTACGATTCAAACTGGGTTCTACTCCGCGCCAGCAAAGAAGGACTGAGTTGAGTTGGATAGCTCTCGAGGGACAGAGTTTATTTCCACACAAACCAGCCTCAAGGCATGGCTTTGTGCACCCAAGGAAGCCTCGGTATGACACCTCACCTATGAGGCTCTGCGACTGATGGTGCGTTATTGCGCGCGACGCGTCTGCCGTAAAATCTTTGGCTTGGGAAATAGGCCAGCTGACTCCGATGTTCCGGGCTCCCCAACAACACTCAATTCACGAATCTTGCTCGGAGTTGGATCAACGACATTCGACCATTAGCATATCTCTAGAATTGAATATAATAGCCCCACGATCAATTGGAAGGCAGCGTTCTTGGAATCCAGCATCTTTCCTCGGGCAATTAGCTCATTTCCAACGCGAATTCTACAGCACCCAGATATATCAGCAGATGACAATCCGATCCGCTGACTTGGAAGGATTAATTGAAAATTTAGCATTGAACGGTTTTTGAAACGGCAATCGCGCCCAGTGAAGAAAGATTTTTCGAAACTTGAGATCTGCACTATCAAGAAGGGTTTAGACAAGTGGAATACAACTATACACAGAAGAATCGCGTGAGGTGAGGTTCAGGTAAAGTTTGGTGGGTTATAAACCGATCATAGCACTTGAACAGTAACATGGTAGGTCTGACCCAGGCAGCTGTCTGGTCGCTCAGTCGCAAGACGCGCCTGTTGATGAGTTGAGAATTGCACTTGATGTCGGCGAGGTTTGCCGGATTTCCAATTGATCGGAGGTTGGGCATACATACCATTCCAAAGTAAGACTGCTGTAAAGGAATTATAGACTAGCCCCGAGCCAAGGCCCATGTCGTCATACGGTGCGATAAATTGCTGAATTATGGATCCACGAATCAGAAGTGAAAACTGCTCAGTCTTGCTTGTTGAATTATCCATACGTCATGGACGGGACGGGAACTTTCATGTGAGACGTACCATGACCTGATTACAACTCATTCCCAACCATTGGTGAAGCTTATAGAAAACAGTTTGGTGATAAAATTTCCCATTACCCGGGCTTGGCGGGTAATCCAACAAGCGGATAGCAACTACAAAAGGGTTGTACATGTGTGTATTTGTGAATGTCTCAGGTAGATGAGTTGGTTTCCTTCTACCGAGCCTCCAAACCCCGGAGCCATAACTTGGTTGGCATCCCCATGAATTTTTAAGGGAAAATGAGTGTTGTGAATCAGTAAGTTTGGGCGGAGTCAACCCCTTTGAGGCTGTCTGACTAACAGCCAACCCTCATTCTTCTCTCTCACGCACAGCTGAATACGAGAGGAATCAGAAACACTCTTTTCTGCATGACTTATCAGCATCATTATTACTTGTACCAGCGATAACGAAGGCCCATAGTCATTTGACACTTCCAAAAGACTCATCTGACGTCTGGCATTCAACTCAGTTTCCTGCTTCACGAATCTGTTGTGCTACGCATCGGCATATTTTCACCTTTATACTACAGTGACCCCGCCATATAAGCATACACGTTTTAAGCATAATTCGCTCTAGGCATAGATATTCTGTCTACCATTTTTGGTTACCGCAAATTTTGCAGATTTTATGCATAATGACTAAAGCATAAAAATTTGGGGTCAGAAACCTGAAATATGCTTATATAGGACAGGAAAAGTGTGTGAAATGGGGTCAGATGAGGCTCAACTGAGGCCTGTCACAGATCCCCAGTTTTATATAAGCATAGGATTTTGAAAAATCCCAGGAATTTCCCCCATGATTTTATAGGCTGTCCTATGTAAGCATATGCTTACTTCTATAAGAAGCATACCTCAATGTAAGCATAAGAAATCTGTCCACCATCCTTATGCTTATAAGGAGGGGTCACTGTACAAGATAGTCAAACATGTGGCTGACCAACAATCCTGAAAAGCATGTATGATAGGAATGGTCTGTTGGCTTGATGTTGAACTACCTCAAAGTTGCTTTCATTCTGTGTATGCAATTTCAAACTACTCGGGCGGCAGAACCCAGGGCAAACAAAAATGGGCATTTTTGTTAATCTGATTGGCAAGGAATCAAGGAGGGAAAAGTGACTGACACTTCATAGAGCTTTTCCATGATTTCTAAAAAGCCTCCCTTAGCCTCAGCCTTGTGAAGCCCCCGCTTCCTTATAAGGCAACACACCTTATAAGAACGCTTAAGGTAAATGGCTTTGGCCGTGTTGTACTCTCTTTAGACCACTCTTGGTCTCTCTGTCTCACTCTTAAAGGCCGCTCTTGGCCGTTCATCTATATTCTCTCTTGCCGCTCTTGGCTGAGTCCCAGTTGTACTGCTGTTTGCGGCTCGGATACTTGTGTTCCTTCTATCTTGTTTCTCTAACTTAGTATATTATATTACTAAACTCGGGCCGGACTCTTACTAGTCCAGCACCTCTCTTGTATTACTGAATCCCATCCAATGGGATTCATTGCCAGACTCTTGTCTCTTGAGCACCATTGTCCCTCTCATCTATAAATACGACCCCTTGGGTCCTCAGCAATGGAATCTCAACTTAGTTCGCTTGTACTTTCCTGACCCTTTGAAACCGGCAAGCATTCACAGAAATATTTCTGTGAGTCAAATTTTTCTCTTCTCCGCTTACAAGCTCTGATCCCAGTCTTATAAAAAAACAGAACAGAAAAAAGTTAACAACTCACACACCAATAAATAAATAAATAACCCTCTTATAGAAACCAACCCACCAAAACATCTAAACAACCAAACCTCCCTATCCTCCCTACCCCTACCGGCGTTGCAAACCAGTAATTTACCCCTCTCATCCGGACCAACCCTCTTCCCGTCTATTCTTATAACATAGCTATCCAAAACAGAACAAAAAAAAATCCAAAACCTCTTTATACTTCCATACCCTTATAAAGTATCCGTCAAAACAGTAGAAAAACTCCAGTCGACTCCGTATAGCAATGGATGCACCAATGAATGATGGTCAAGCCAACACGGCCCGTGATGCCGCCCGAGATGAGGTAATTCTTAGCCTCCAACAACAAGTACAACACCTGATGGCTAACGCGTTGAATCAACAGGCTCATCACGCCGAGGCCGCTCCTTGTGTTGAGACTATCACTTTCAAGTTACCGGACTTTGACGGCAAAGGCAATGTGGATATCTGGATCAAGAAATTTGAATGTATCCTCTCCGGCCGCAACTACCCCAAAGATTGTTGGACCTCAATGATCATCACAAGCCTCAAAGATACTGCCAAAGATTTCTGGTTCAACCTCATTAGTGAAATGGGCATAAACAATATGCCCTGGGCAACCTTCAAACGTAAGCTCACAGAACAGTTTAATTATGTTCATAAGCAATACAACACCCACTTAGAACTACAAGCCCTCAAGTATACCACCGCCAAAGAGTATATCAACAAATTCAAGAGATTAGCCATCAAACTCCCTAGCACCAAGATGACTAACAACGACAAAATGTTTTTGTTTACTTATAATCTTGCAGGTCACCTCCACATCAAAGTCCTTGGAGACAAATGCAAGACCATAGATGACCAGTGCCAATCCTTGAGAGAACATTATTGATTTGCAAAGAGTAACTACTATTGGGGAAATCAAGGCTCCACTGGATTCTCCAACCACCGAGGCTTGTGAAACGTAAGCCTTATGACGAGGGGTGACTAGGTGTCAGCGCCCTGGGATGAGAGTGGAGGAGGAAGAGCAGCGGACCTTATGACAAGGGGTGACTAGGTGTCAGTGCCCTGGGATGAGAGTGGAGGAGGAAGAGCAGCGGACCTTATGACAAGGGGTGACTAGGTGTCAGCGCCCTGGGATGAGAGTGGAGGAGGAAGAGCAGCGGACCTGGAATGGAGGAAACAGAAAGCGGTGAAGAAAAAGGAAAGAGAGAGAGAACGGAAAATACAACTAGCAACAGTGCAGAACTCTGGATTACATAATCATAGGCCCCCATTTTCCTTCTCCTCCTGTTTCCCATACCAATCTCTTAGCTTGGTCCCAAGTCACAATTGATGAGCTTCAAATAACAACAGCTTCTCTTTTGGGAGAAGACCCTTGGCCAGCCAAGCAACCCCCATGGATCTGGATGTGCTAGATGTAAGTAAGGCCAGATGTTATAACTGTAATAAGATAGGTCAATTATCAAAAGACTGCTTGGCTCCTCAAAAAATTAAGCACAACAGATCTAGATTTGGGAACAAGAGTTGTGGCAAACCATCTCTCAACTTAATCAATTTGGAACCAATTGAAGAAGGAAAGAACGTTGATAATCTCTTCTTGATCGAGGCGGTTGAAGAAGTCTTGGCCAACACTGACTCCTGGTGCAAGATTGATGCAAACCTGAAAAATATCAGTGCTAACCTTGCAAAGAAGTTCAATGAGTCTGTGGCAGGGATAAATCAACACTCGTGGAATGAAGTCAAGCATGAAACTGAAGCTCACCAAATTTGCAAGAAACTTGAATCACAGCTCAAACCATTGAACTCCAGTGCCCTTGAATTCATCCCAGATGCCAAACACCATGGCATTGTCAAAGAACTAGAACTAAACTAATTATCCACTACAGATGAAACCAAGAAAAAAAAACACCGACTCTGTCAATCTAACGCGAAAGAAGATCAAGACTTACACTGATGATGATCTCAAGTGGATAAGCATGGATAGCAATAGTGAAACTTACAACTTTGAAATTGAATCTGACTCCAAGGCCTCAAGCATAATCTGGCTAGGCAACTCCCCACCTGAACTTGAACTCAATGCCTTGAGTGACAAAGAAAAATCACTACCTAGGTACAAGTTCAACATTGGCTCAGTAGCTTGCAACAGCATCATTGATTCCGGCGCAGGATCAGTATACCTAGACACAAAGGTGGCCAAATACCTGTACGGAAGAGATGAGATCAATGTCGTACAAATAATCCCTTGGAAAGTGAAGTTAGCAAATGGCCACATTGAAAAAGTCATGCTGAAAGCTAAATTTGTGATGAATATTGATGGACACTCTATGGCCATGGAAGCCTTCCTAATAAACCTACCCAAAATGGACTTGGTGTTAGGGTTGCCGTGGCTATGTGCTACTCAAGCTGTTCCGGATTACAACAATTTGTTGTATATGTTTATCAATCAAGAAAATAAAGTAGTAAATGTTAGACCGTATAACCAAAACAAAACAACCTGGGACTCAACTCAATAATGTTGTATGAACACGTCAATGGAGATTTCTTGAAGTTGGCACTAAATACAGCACCAGACTCATTTTGGGAAGTAATAGGTTTACCAGGCAAAAAAGAATTTGAACACAACATCAAAACCGGCACGGCAGCGCCGGTGAAAGTACATGGTAGACCATATTCCCCACCCAAGCACCAACTCATTGAACAATTTGTCAGAGACGACCTGAAAGAAGGAATCATCCGGCCAAGTAAGTCCCCGTGGTCTGCACCTATCATCTTAGTAAAAAAAACAGACAGGACGTCAAGAGCCTGTGTTGACTATCAAAAATTGAACGCACTCACTGTCAAAGACTCGTTTCTGCTCCTGCAGATAGACGACGCCTATCAATTTCTACAAGGTGCAAAAGTTTTCAGTACAATCAATCTGAAGTCCGGATTCTGGCAAATAAAATTGACAGAAAGATCAATCCCAAAAACAGCTTTTGCAACAACAAACGGCGCATACAAGTTCTTGGTGATGCCGTTTGGTCTCTGTAATGCACCGGAGACCTTCCAACACATGATGAACAACATTTTACAGGAATGTCTGGGTAAGTATTCTCTGGTCTACATGGATGACATTATCATCTTCTCTAAAACAAAATCAGAACATGCGACCCATATTAAAAGGGTGTTTGAACTTTTGAAAGAAAACAATCTAGTCATCTCGGAAAAGAAGTGTAAATGGGGGCAAGAGAGATTACTGTTCCTAGGACACATCATGGACGGCTTGGGAATCAATGTCAATGACAACAAAATTAACAAGATCAAAGAATGGCTGACTCCATCAAATATAACCCAAGTACAAGGCTTTCTGAACCTAGCAACGTATTATAAACGGTTCATTAAAAACTTCTCAAAAATTGCAACTCCGTTATACAAGTTGACAGAAGGATCGCCAAAGAAGGGAGCAGAAATTGAGTGGGGGGAGGACCAAGCAATCACCTTCAAAAACTTGAAGTATCACTTGTCGCAAATGGTCATCCTACACCACCCAAAGCCCTTTAACCCTTTTGTCCTAGATACCAATGCTTTGGGACAAAACATTGGTGCAGTCCTACAACAGGACCCAGACAGTGAGGCTTTGACTAAAGATTTCAACTTAGAAAAAGACACTAAAAATGTCAAGAATCATAAACTCAAACCAATTGCCTATGAGTCTAGAAAACTCTCTAAAACCAAACAAAACTATTCTGTGCAAGAGTGTGAAATCTTGGCCATTGTTCACGCCTTGAAACACTTCTGAGGATATATAGAAGGCTCCCCAATCCTTGTGCGAACCGACCACGAGTCGCTGAAATATTTCAAGAGTCAGCAACACGTCAACCACCGTCTAGCCCGTTTTGTAGACAAGATTGAATTCTTCAACACCCACATTGTCTACTTCCCCGGCCCAGAACAGATGGCTTCTGATGCGTTGTCACACAAACCAGACAGCAAGACCGACCCAAACCCTCCAGAAGTCGCCGAGTCATTGTTTGCCTTAGAACCTGAAATCAAAGAATCCTTTGAAAGGCTCCGGCACTTGAAGGAAGAACATTTGAGTGATCTGGCGACCAAAGGATTCAGACTGATCAATGAAGAAGTATATAAAACTAACAAAGAAGGATTAAATCAGATCATCATTTTCAACCTTGACCGAGCAAAGAAGCTAGCACAAGAAACACACGTGCAAATCGGTCACAGGAATGCTAAAGATACACTCTATCAGTTACAGAGCAAGTGTCATTTCCCCCACATGAAGAAAATTGTTGAAGAGGCTATCTTGAACTGCACTGCCTGCCAATTCTGCGCGAAAAACTCAGATCAAAACAAGATGCCTCTCCAAGTCATTGAACGGAAAGGACCCTTTGTGACTTGGGGGATGGATTTTGTTGGACCATTACCCATTATGCCCCGCGGAAACCAATACCTTGTCACCGCCATTGACTATGGGACCGGTTGGGCCTGCGCCTTGGAAGAGTTTCTTTGTGAGCTCTGAGGTGAAAATAATACCAACAAATTGATTGATCACAAAGAAGTCTTCTTCCCCACCGTTAAGTAGATCCTCATTGTGGTGTAATGTGAATTTGTACACACTGAACCCCTTTTCAATGGGGTTCAGGTCCGGGGAATACACCGGTAAGTGCAGTAGCAGACATCTGTGTGCCTTGATGATCTTGGCCACACATCCATCATGGTGGATTGATGCATTGTCCATTACCAGGACACTGTTGGGTCCTGGAAATGGATTCATGCAGGGGATATATAAGTTCAGGAAGAAGAACTTTAGAGAACTCAATTTAGGGTGATCACATTTTGACTAGAGTAACTTACAAGTATGTTTTCTAAAAAAAATTGAAATCAAATTGCTTGATGTTCTCCTCCTGCACCATGTGTGCAACCAAACCAGAGGTTGAGATAGCAGGGATGATGTTGAACTGGTGGGAGCTCCGCTCACATGGAACCCTTGGGGTTCTTTCACCAAGCACTGCCCAACCTTGGGTTTGTTGGATGGCCTCCAGGAA
>LUKR01000735.1:1948-17371 GCA_019395275.1 Puccinia brachypodii
CCCCCCCCCCCCCCCTTTTTTTTTGTTATTGTTGGCACTTAACTATATCACCAAAAAAAAAGCCTAGGTATTTTTGAAGTGTAGTCTGCCCATCATTGGCTATGACTGATGAGATCTTTATGAAAAAAAAAATGGTGCCACTACAATACCCATTTTAGCTCAAAAAAATAATATTAAAATAATAGAATAGTAGATGCCCCACTGTTGCCAGTGGAACTTTAAACATTCATCTCCCCAGAACCACTCCCACCCACTGCGCACACACACTGATATACATATATAACTAAAGCATTGTGAAAGAAGATGGAGGTTTCAAATATTTACATAAAATTGATATATATATATAAGAGCAAGTAAACAAAATTAAATCCATAAATAAACCAAAAAAAAAGTACACGCATAGGGCAAAGAAAAAAAAAAAAAAGAGAGACAGGAAAGATATACATACTACGGTGTTGTCCTCAGTAGATTCCAATACGCTCAGGAAGAAATAGGATGAGGAAGAGAGGGATTCGTTTGTTAGATACATATACTCGAAGAAAAAAATGAAAATGCTTGGTTGAGATAAATAAATAGATAAATAAATAAATAATAATAGTAATACAGGTGTTTCTTTTTTTCGCTTTTCTGTGTTTCCTTTAATAAACGGATTGATTGATATATATGCATATATATGTGTGTGTTAATTTGTTAATGTTTAAAATTTGAAACTCGATTAATTGGGAAGATTCCTTTCCTCAATCCGATCGATCCTAGGTACCTATAATTAATAATAAAATATCCAGATGGAGATGGATAAGTACACAAAGACAAAGAACGTAAAGAGAGAGAGAGAGAGAGAGAGAGAGAGAGAGTACCATTGATCGTCGATTTTCTCAACGATAAGGATCGAGTCGCCTTTCTTAAAACTAAGGTCGCCATCCTGCTCACCAACAAAGTCGAAGAGCGCATGAACCTTACCAATGTACCCGGTAAGATAAGTTTTGGTAGACGGGACAGAAGGCATAGTAGTACCGACCAAGAAATCTTTAGTCTCTGTTGTCTCTTCAACATCCTCCTCCTTGGAAGAACTACGTGGCGTTAGTTCAGGGACCGCTTGTGGGCCTTCGGGACTATCGAAACAGTGCAGCTTATCTGTCGATGAGAATCCTGAAATCTTTTTCTTTCTACTAGGTATTTCATTCCATATTCCATTTTGAGAAGACTTCAAAAGATTATGGTTGTTATTAGTAGTAGTCGTGTTCGTGTTCGTTTTTTTGGATACCGAATCGTAACCAAAGAAGTCCCCTTGACTCTCGTACGAGTTGTACTCTTTCTTCGACCCGCATATGTTGACGTTTTGACGTGGTTCGAAGCCGCATGCGCTTGCCGAACGAGCGGTCAAGTAGTTAACCGGAGTGGGAGGAGCGATATGATCGAAGCTCATCAAATCATCAGTCGCTTCTTTACTCTGCTGAATCACCCCATACCAATCCCGCTTGGATCCAGTCTTGTTGGCCATACATTCGTCGCCACGATGGCCTGTGAGTGTAGTCGGGTTCTCAGATAAATCGTGCCAATCGTTGACGGAGTCAAATGGGGCATCATCATCCGATGCGATCGAAGATAATGTTTGGGTTTCGTCATCATCGCCTTTCTTGCTGCCTTCTCTATGATGTACATGTAGCTCATCATGCTCATCATCATCATGATCTCTTGCTGAGATTTCGGTTAACTGTTCAGTGATCAAGGTAGATTGAGAGCCGTATAGCGGTCCAGCCGTCAAAGGTGGTGCCCTCCAACTATCCGTCTCTGGTGGGGGAGGAGACTCGGTCCTGATATTATCAATCCAATGTGGATCTGTTGAACCTTGTCGACTGAGATTATTGTGGTCGGTCTTGGCAGAATTCTGGCGGCTAGGGAGTCGCCATGAGCTGAGGGTGAACAGACTTTTCCCAGTTGGTGGTTTAGACGCAGCAGGACGACCAGAGGATCCATAGGTGTAGGAAGAACCAAATGAGTAGGGTTCATGGGGTGGTGGTGGTCGCACTGCTCGATCGCCATCACGTTCGAAATCTCGTTGATTTTGCGACTGAAACGATGGATTTCCAAATGAGGTCTCTCCCGCCGGTCGGCTCTCTTCAAATCTTAGGTTTCTCGGTGATTCTGATCGAGCGTGAGGGTTGATGTATTCAGTATAACTCCCAGCCCGGGCCGTGAGGATGTCTGACAATTCTTCTGCCCATATTGGAGTGTCGATATGTCCGGCGAGAATTTTGGTTGCTGTCACGCCGCGACCATAAGACTGAGTAAAATGGACGAGATGAAAGTCGTGTTTTAGTTAGTTATTGAGAAGAGATCAAGCAGACAAAGGATTTCAAAACAAACTTTGACGTTACAATCCTGCCTTTCGAAAATAGCACTTCCCTCTACACTGATCCCAGCAAAAGCGCCTTTTGTTTTAGAGTAGGAATACATGGCAGCTAGTTTCCCTTTGGAGTTGAGTGCACCTGATCCTTCGGCGTTTCTCCCGATGGGGCCGATGGCAACGGAAGCGTTCCCACCGAGAGTGATTGATCCGGCGGACATGAACTGGGTGAGTGCAGATTTGGAGTTGAGGACGAGGATGAATTCGGCGACCTCGGCCCCCACTTGTCCTCCGAAGCCCATCCCTCCTGTACCTATTGCAGAAGGTGGGGACCATTGGCCATCGGGTAGACGGGCAACCACCACTCCCGTTCCAGCTCGGACGGACATCAGGAAACCCGCCTTGGCCACGGTGAAGATTGCAAACCCATGGGCCGATCTAAGAACGTGTGAGGGTATGAGACCATCGATTCCATTGGTCGGACTGACGAAACTCTGGAAACAATGTAGATTATGAGTGATGTGGATTGGACTTGGCGGATAAACAGATAGGACGATTGCTGGGATCTCACCTTGAAAATCCGGGCAGCCTTACTTGATTGTTGAAGTGGTATGTACACACAATTAGTAATTTGAGTATCACAGCATGGGTGGGATGTGGGGTGGAATCACGCACGAGGCTTCGAGGGGCAGAGAGGTCGGCAATGGGTTCCCGATTCGCATTCTGGCTGGGTTGGGCTGAGGAGAGGAAGAAGTGTCGATGGGGCAGTGATGTATGTATGTTGAAGAGAAGAAGAAGAAGAAAAGGAATAGGAAAATAGTGGAAAGTGGAAAGTGGCAAGTAGAAATTGCCCCAGCCGGAGTCGCAGCAGCCATTCATCACGCTCATCATTCGCAAAAGCTGATTATTAAATTTCAGATCCCATCTTTGTAGTATGAGATCGTGCACAGTAAGATAGTATAAAAAAAGGCCACCAGGATAATAATCAAAACGTCAACAAAAAAACTGAAATTTCATGATAAACGATGAAAGGATATAAATGGTAAGAAGAAAATAATCCTGAGAAAAGGTATCAATTTCAAAAAGAAAGAAAAAAAGCTTAAGTCTTGGTAAAACGGTCAAGAAAAACCTGATAGTAGTAGTAGTAAAGACAAAGGAGAAGATAACCAAAGAAAAAGGAGGCAATGAATAGTTTTTTTATTTATTTCCGTCTACCACGACGAGTCCCTCCGCCGCCTCTCCCAGAAGACGAGGAGTTACTAGCACCACCCCTATTAGGGCCCCATCCGGGGGGTGCAGCATGACTGTACCCGTCCCCACCATTATTACTGTTACTTCCGCGGCCGGATGGGCCGAGAGGTACGCCTCCTCTTCCCCCAGATGATGTGGATGTCGAGCTGGGGTTACTTGGACCGTGTGGGATTTGGTTACTTCCCACATTGTTGCTCGTTCCCCCGCCTCCGGTATGTTTCATCGGTATCGTCACTTCACTCAACACTTGAAGAACCGTACTCGTATCTAATCGTGGTCCTATATAAAAATAAATATCTGGATCAGTTAATCAACCACATCATGTCCACAAACCTTTAAGAAAAGAGAACTCGTTTATTTACCTTCGAAGCTACTAGAAATCGGTAACATACTAAGGAAGTACCTCAACCCCTCCGGGAACCAAGCATAAGGATTGAGTGTTTGATTTTGATTAGGAATCAGACTGGAAGGGATAGCAGCGGGAGATAAGTCTCGATTTCTATTAGGAGGACTAGAGTATCGATTCCGTTTCGGATTATTCTCGTAATTATCTCTGCCACGTTTATTTGCAGGAGGGATAGAAGGATCTCCTCCTCCCATAGTATTTGAGTTCCCGAGAGGGGCAGTATTAGTAGAAGAGTTTGGCCCATTATTATTATTATTACGGCGATCAGGAGAGATCGAGGAGCGTTGTCCACGGGCTCGTTTGCCCCTGAAATCGGGCGAGAAACTCCGGTCTCTTTGGTTGGGATGTTGGTGGTGGTGTTGTTGTTGTTGTCGGTTCCGGTACGAGGCTGGGCCCGAGGGTATCCCTCCCGGATGTTCGTGTCCAGCCCGCTTGAACCCATACCCTTCTAAATGCGTAGGAACCGGCGAAGGCGACCGGTTTCGTAATGGAATCGGCTCGATCGCTGTCCCTAACTCTCGGCCTATTACTTCACTAAGATCCGCATATGCATGTCTATCTGACAAGCGCTGCACCACACTCCCTATTTTTTTCAAAGAAAAAAAAAGAAGCCATCACGTCAAAAAAGAAGATTGTCAAGATTATTAGAAGAGGTTGTTTTCGTCTTACAGTCTGGAAAAATCTCAGCGACCCTTGAATTGATTTTTTCACTTGCTGCTTTATCACCATAGATGAATTCATAAGCTGCCCATCTGCGCCAAAGAGGACGACCGGATTCGGGATTGATTTTTGAGACAGTTTTTTCGAAAAGAGCACGGGCATCTAAGCATAAACAAAATAGAGGAAATGAGGATCAGAGAAAGATCACGAAGGAAGTGAATGAAAAGAGGAAGAGAAAGGATACGAAACTGCTATCATCATTCAAAGTGATCAAAAAATTAAGGTATTGCAAGACATAATTGACATCCTCCGAAAACGATTTGAGCCCGAGATCGAAGACTTTGGTAGCCACAGCGGGCTCTTTGTTCCAATGATATTCCATCATAGCCGAAGCTTCGAACACATGGCTAGTGATATACGGGGCTTTACGTGCTCTAGTAAAAACCGCTCGAGCTGGTTTGATTCCCTACAAAAAATCGGGGGTTTTTTTTTTTTGATTGTCAGATCCCTGATGGGTTCCTAGTCGATGGAATTGGCTGACCTCAGTTCGTCGTGCAAATCTCATCTCAGTTATCCAGACACTTGCAGCCGCTTCACGAAACTCATCGATCTTAGGTTTATATAGAGCGGTGATATTAGACCTCAACTGTTCCTCTTCCTTAGCTCTAAGTTTCTCCTCCTCGGTCAATTCCTGATGATCGGTTTCTCCGTCAACTTGTGGAAGTGGATTACTGGTTGTTGTTTTTGAGTCGATGATCGGGATCCCATGTGCGATCTCTTTCTCGATCGTCTTGGTGATTTCGTCTATCTCCGAATGGTAGTATTGAATCAATGCATTAAACGCTCCATAACATGCCGGATAATTTTTCATATCTTCTTGTGCTTCCACAATCGCGTATGTTAATACAATACTGAAAAGCACCACAAGGTCAGTGATTGATCAAACCAACTACAATTTTGAAGTATCTAACCTCGTCGGATTTGCGGTCAATCCAGCTTGCAGAACAGCGAGTGCTTCTTCGGCTTTTTCGTTCTTCTGCAAGTGACTAGCAGCGAGATACCTAAGGAAAATTACACCAAGTGTGAGCGTTCTGTGTGTGAAGTAAAATGAGAGGATAAGAGAGCAGTCTAACCAAATTTCGGGGTAAAAGCGCATATGCATGATAGCCTGACGATAAGCGTACTGGATGCGAGTATTCAGGAGATTCTTATCCGCGATTTCTAGAGGATTCTTTTCTTCCCAAGCGAGATAAGTCTTCCATTGATCGAGCTGTTTGTGATCATTAATCCTTTTCCAATTCGGTTTCACTGGTACTTTCGGACGTAGTAATAGATCGGTTAATCCCTTGATCTCTTTTAGGGCCGCTCGGGCCATCATGTATTGCGCCGATTTATCTGCTAGAAATTTCTTGGCCTACATTTATCGAGTTTAGCACGTAAGTTTCCGACAACTGGGATGATAATCGATTGAGCATGGAGAATGGGAAGAAATACACTCACCGTCATTTTGCTCATCTGATGTTCGAAACCATCGTACTCCTTCCAGATCTGTTCGATGTTGTCCAACGGAATGCAAACAGCGCGTTGGTAGAGTTTACGTAACGAGTCCATTTTTTGTTGTTCTTGCCAAGTTCCAGCGGCCTTTAGAGAAGGTACGAATGTCAATACGAGTCTTCTCAAAGAAGAGCGTAAAACTCACTTCTCCAGCTTTGACGATATTGATATAATCCAACCAGATCTGACCAGACTCGCGATCGATACCGACATGATTGAGACTAAAGTCGTAAGCAGAGATAATGACACCACGAGAAGCGGCTGCTTTATCGCCTTCCACCGGGTTAACCCGTCGGATGTAGTTTAAGTAGAAAGCCCATAGTTCGACGGACACCGAGGATCGTAAACATCGGGAAAAGATTTGTTCTACTTCGGGGAAATGGCCATGTCCTAACTCTAGATCTGCATACGCGATCCATTGATTGGCCTGCGTTAATTTTTCCATATTTTTATCATTCACCATGTCATATCACGGTCACACGCGCGTGATCGGGTTCATTGATTAGGGAAAAGGGAGAAGAAGAAAAAGGGGTTTTTTTTTTTGCGAGATAGAGTGCGAAGGGCTCAGTCAGTAGATGCGCAATTAGAAGTATGAACGTGATGTATCCATCGAGCTCAAGATAGGGAAATAACTCTTTTGAGAGAGGTATATATATTTTGGGACATGAGGGAAAGTTTTGATTTTTTTTTTTTTTTTTTTTTGAAATTTCATTAACATATGCGAAGAGCTTACAGCATCAGGAAAATGTTGGAGGAAGGATTCATAGACTTCACGAGTCTTTTCGAGATCACCTTTTTTCTCTGCATCGTGAATTAACTCGAGCCAAGCCTCACCATCCATCGGATCTTTTTCGACTCTTTGTCGCAGACTAGCCAATCTAGATAGTACCGGCGGCTGATGTTGATGTGGTTCTTCTTGCTGTTGTTGTTGCTGCTGCTGTTGATTTGGTATCATAGGGGATGATGATGATGATCGATCCTGATCATTGTTATCATTATTGTCATTATTGCTATCATTAGCAGTCGTTTGGAGATTGTTCTCTGAGGTCGTAGGTGAAGGAGCAAACAGTGGAGGTACGCTTTTTGGTTCAGTTGTTTCCGTTGAAGGTGGTTTGGCTGGGAGTGGAAACTTGAGTAAAGTAGCGGTTTGCGGTGGAGAGTCATCAGTTCCCTTTTGTTGGTCTGATGAATCTACTGCTTTATCTAGAATGGCAGCCAGATCCGGGTTTGTCCCCGGTTCATCGCTCAGAAAGCTAGGAGTGATCGAAGTGGCTTGGTCGGCTGTTTGGTGATCTTCGCCTAGCGCTAAGGACATCTCTCTCGATCGGACGACTTCTTGTTGTTCGACATGGTGTAGTTCTGCCTGAGTATCTGTTTTCGGTATTAAGCTTTCAGCGCTTGGAGGCTTTTCTGGCTCGCTCTGTTGGATGACGTTCTCCCCGGTTTCCTCTTCCAGCTGCCTATCCTGAGTCTGATCGGTCTTCGTTTGTTGCTGGCTAAGTATCGTTGGTGAGATTAGGGCTGGGTCGGTCGACTGCTGGCTCTCGAGTGCAGGATCTCTGAGTGGGTTTGGCTCTGGTTTTGGTTTTTGAATGGCTGGCAGGCTGAGCAGTCGAGGGTCGCGTAGTGACTGGTCCATCTCGAGTAGGAGACTGCTGGCCCTGCTCGGCCGGCTGTGAAAATTCAGCGTAGAGGGGAAAAGCACGCTGCGGGGCGGCGCAGCACTGCCAGTTAAACTTCCCCTTGGCAATCAACTAGGGAAATTACTCAGCAAGCATCTGTTGAGGATGTGCCACACATCCCTTGAGATTTTGGTATCAGCAGAGGGGCAGGTTAGGCTATTGTTGATTTGAACCATGGCCAACTCAACCCTGGATTCAGGAATCCAGAATTCCTTTTGCTTCAGAAAGGAAAGAAAAAAGTAGAGCTTGAAAAAAACTTTGATTAAACAAACCTAGATAAGGGCGTAAAGCTACCCTCATCACCTGGCTTGCACATTTTTGATGGTCTTCTCCTACATCATACCACCAGGCACAGAGGGAAGGGTTTAGGTTAATTTCAAGTGGAAGAAAGCAAATGGTGAGGGATTTACTTGTGGTAGAACAAACAAGTTGGAAAAAACAATTGGATTAAGATTTAAATAATCTCAGGGATCATGTGATAACAAGAGGTGTATGAATTTTTGAACAGAAAAGAAATTCATATTTCCATGTAATATGTCACCCTAGGGCCTGTGCAGTGTGAGAAATAGATTTATTTTATTTACTGTTATATTGTTGTTTTCATTCATCTTATTCACTGACCAATTCTTTTGTTCTTCATATAGAAAGTAGGATTTTTGGCATGTTAAAAAAAACCTGTGTGAGTTACAATTCAAGATCTTTCAACTGGTGGTTGAATTCTTTTGTCATTGAATCTTCCCCTGTTGATGATCTAACTCCACTTTCTTCACTAATTCTTTCTTTCTTTGAATTATAGTATCATATAATTCATGGATATACTCAGGACTAGAATGTTCCTGGGGAATACCCTGCAAGGTACTATACCAATTCTTCAGATGAAAGAATACAAAAGGTTCAGTATAAGTGGTCATCCCAATTGGATCATCTGGAAGTGGATGAGAAAAGAATTCTGCTAAGGCTTTTGAACAATCATGAAAGCTTAAATGTAGTGATTCTCCTGGAATTCTTTTTTGCTTCCCCAGGATGGGATTTTTCTCCTCGGGATCAAATATCAGATCCCTGGTTGTGTCTCCCAAAGATTTCAAGCTCTCTAATTTAGCCCCTTGATCAAATTTGTGTTCATCCATAATTGCATCAGCCATGAGAAAAGCCTTCCAAATAAAGAATTCAAATGATGTTGCCAGTACTTTTGGAGGGACTGGCAGACCGTCAATACCTTCAACCCAGATCATGGGTAAATTTTTTTCATCTTTATCCAGATTGGCATCTCCCTCTTTTGTGGTAAGCTCCTTGTTGGATCCCTTGGATCTGCGCTTAGGAGGCTTGTGTGAGTGAACTGCTACTTGGATTGTTTCCAGTTTGACTTTCAATGAATTTTCAGGGAGTTTTTGAATTGTATGTTTCAAATTCTTCACATTCATGTTAAATATTCTACACTCTTGCCCATAAACCAAATTTTGAATGATTTCATATGATGGACTGATGACCTGCTTTAGAACACCAGTAGGAATAGGGCTGTACTCCTTTCTTTGTGGGATTAATTGAATATCCTGACTTTGATCATGGAGTTTTCCAATGTGATGAGAATAATCTCCATTTTGATAATCAGCTCCCTCTCCCTGAAAATTTGCATTGCTGTTTGTTTTTTGGGGATGGAGAGAGTCATCTTTTAGCAAAGGGGACAGCAAAAAAAAGGTGGAATCAATTAAAGTCAATCAGAATGTTCATCCTTACAAGAGGAAAGAGCTTGGGCTTGATATATCCCAACAGATGAGGTGGCTTACTCAGGTACTGTGATTCCAGCTGTGGTTTAATTATCTGTCCTCCATCAGTTTCATCAGAATGGTTACTATTATCACTTTGCCCCACATTGTAATGATGTGATACATTTGGATGTTCTTGATTGGCATGCTGAATATCATGATTGGAAGGATTTATGGGATTGTATTGGATGTTATCTTGTTCTACAAACATGTTGGGATCATACTGATAGATTTCTTGGTGATGAAGTTGACTACTAGGGGCTGAAGCAGACTGTTGCAATGGAATGTTTAGAAATTGATCCCAGTTAATATTATTGACCTGCAGTGGATGTCCCTGAGCAAATGGTTTGTCTGCATGAGGTTGAGGATGAAGAAATGGTGTTTCAAAATAACCTGTTTCAGCACCAGCTTGGGAATGACCAAATGGCATCCCATGTGACTCTGCATTTCCTTCTTGGAAGTAATTCCAAGCGGCCATCAAATTTTCCTGGTCAAACTTGTCTTGCAAATAAAGAAGTGAGGCTGAATTGTTTTCTTCTTCATTAGGGTGATCCCAGCTTTTTAGTTGAACATCTTTTACCATTGGCAATTCTGATGTGCTTAAATGGACAGGATTTTGATGTTCTTGATGATACAAGAATTGATCATTTCCACTCACATATTGTTTATTGCTAACAGGATGTTGTTGATTCCCCTCATCATGTTTCTGATTGATGTAATGATCATGTTCACTAATATCACCATTTTGTTGACTGACACCGGTATGATGTTGACTTGAACTAACATGGTCCTGAGCCTGGGAATTGATGTACTCCAATTGCCCCTGAAAATAGTTATGTGATTGCTCTACAAGAGAACTCAATGGTCAATTTTCAGGAAACCTTTCACCATGATGTTTGATGTCATGTTTAATCCTCACCATCAACATAACCTGTGGAAGTTGTGCCGGGATGACTAGGCCAGTGATTGTAATTTGTCCAGCCATTAACATGTCCAATATTTGAATGACCATCCACAATGCCTGTAGGTACAAGAAAGCAGATTAGGTCAAATATTTTTTCAAAAAAAGTTGGCAGAGATCAAAGCATGACTTTCCTCCCTCAGATTTATATAGGGACTGTTCAAAGGAGGGTTGGGCAACATTGTGCAAAATTCCTCCTTGCTTGTGAAAATGCTTGTTATCCCTCAAGAGGCTTTGGAAATCTGTGAAAGATAAATCGTCTAGTGATTCTGGAAAGAATGGTGGCTGAATTTCCCAAGGGTTCAAATGGTCTGGAGTGTTGGATATTGGCTGGATTCCTACTCAAATATGATAAGACAAAAGAATCAACGGTGAAAAATCAAATATTGAATTAATCCACAGTCTAGGGTGAAGATAAGAAGCCTATTTTACCTTGAAAGTGGTTGGAAGGTTCTATTAGGCCATTCCCATTATGAGGCCAGTGATAAGCCTCTTTGCTTCCAGCAGGGTCCACCCTGGGACGTTTAAATGGGTTTTCTGCTCCTCCTATGATTTCTGGGTTTGATGTTAATTCACCATACAAATGGGCTCCAGGATTGGTTTGAAATGTAGGTGTAGAGCCAGTACTTTGGATAAGCTGACCAACCAAGGAAAAGGCCAACAAGTTGTCCCGGATGCATAGCATTTTTCAGGTCAATCAATAAGCTTGGCTTCAAGTCAATGCGGGCAAACAATTTTTGGTTATCAAATTGATAATTTGGGAGATGCTAGCTTGGATTTTTGATAAGCACACATCCTTGTATCAGTGACTGGCACTGGCACAACCCTAAAAATAAGGCTGTGTAGGATTTCATAACCTTCTCAAAGCTCATGCAAACCTTGGGGAGCTGTAAAAGGCTGTCAATACAGCCACTGAGGGTTGTTTGATCAACATAATTTTGTGCACACAACTTGGTGGGATGGCTGCATCAACACCCGATGTATGGGGAGTCCCCAGCAAAAAGTATTGTTTCGCCAGGCAGTCCTCAGTAAGAAGTATTGTTTCGCCAGGGAGTCCTCAGCAAGAAGTATTGTTTCGCCAGGGAGTCCCCAGCAAAAAGTATTGTTTCGCCAGGGAGTCCCCAGCAAAAAGGATTGTTTCGCCAGGAAGTCCCCAGCAAAAAGTATTGTTTCGCTGGGGAGTCCCCAGCAAAAAGTTTTGTTTCGCGGGGAGTCCCCAGCAAAAAGTTTTGTTTCGCTGGGGAGTCCCCAGGAAAAAGTATCGTTTTGCTAGGGAGTCCCCAGCAAGAAGTATTGTTTCGCTGGGGAGTCCCCAGCAAGAAGTATTGTTTCGCTGGGGAGTCCCCAGCCAAGTATTGGCTCGCCGGGGAGTCCTCAGCAAATCTTTGGCTTGCTGGGGAGTCCCCAGCAAAGTATTGGCACGCTGGGGAGTCCCCAGTGAAGTATTGGCTCGCTGGAGCGTCCTTAGCGAAGTATTGGCTCGCTGGGGAGTCCTCAGCAAATTGTTGGTTTGCTGGGGAGTCCCCAGTGAAGTATTGGCTCGCTTGGGACTCTCCAGAAATGTATCAGTTTGGTGGGAACTCCCCAGAGAGGTGTTGTCTGCTGAGAGCATCCACATTGGTGTGTAAGTGAACCCGCATTAGCAAGAACAACTTACCCCTGGTGTAAGGCTCAAAAAGTGGGTTTTACACCCTTTTTGCTGAATTGAGAAAGGTATGTGCTGAGGATGCCTCTGCCTTTCAGAAATATCAGAAACAACACCCCCAAGCTAGGCTTGGAAATGTGAGTGATAGTAGTGTGTAAAAGGTACATACTGTACTACATGTGGCTTCAATGAGGTAACTGATGACTGATGATGGGTGTGCTGGGAGCAAATGCTTCTAACAATTGAATGATTTAATGATATTAATAACAATGTACCGTATGTAATTGCTTGTGTAAATAAAGTAATAATAATGTGTAAAATAAAATAACTATATGGGTGGCACTATAGTAATGTGACCCCCCTACAACTGATCTCTTGATGGATGCACTGCAGGAGGGGTTGTATTGGTTACAACCCCCCGTAGTAAGGTTGGCTAGGGGCAACCAATATAGCATTGGCCAGCTTGACCAATCTTTTATTGGGCAGGCCCACCAATACATTCTTGCCTCAAAAGCATGTATCATTGGGTCTGGCCAATATAAGTTTGGTCTGGGAAACCAATCTTATGTTAGTTGCCCCCGGCCAAGATCACTGCCCAATATAACCCCTTTGGTAGTGATGATGAAAAATAGCAGAGTAGAGAGCTCCTTAAATGTACAAATGTGAGATAATCTTGCTGCAGGGACTGAAATTGAGGGATATTTGCTGGTAGGATCATGCATGTGCCATGTAGAGGCTGTGAAGATGCTGTGAAGAGATAATGTCATACTGGGCTGTTGCCTAGCAACCCCTCCACTTATGCAGAGTATGACTCATCTTTACCCACACAAGAACATCCTGTAAGCTTGCTACTATGGCAGAGCCAACCTATCATTATATAAACAGTACAAATATTAAAATTAATAGAATAGATGAAAATAATAAGAATAGGAAACGATATAGAGATGTTATCATTAATTCTACACACAATAAGCAACAATAACAGTAGAAAACAGCCAATTTGACTTATAGGCACCCCTTATTTTAACTCCTTCATGTAGTAAAATCACACAGAAGGGAAAGCATTTAACTTGTATATGCTTTCACTAAACTTTGCAGAGTGTACTCCGTGAGTTACAGAACATATAAGAATCAAACAGAAGCAACAAAAAAGTATATAGGAAATAGTGACACATTCAGCATGCAATGGACACTGCCAGCATAATTGGCTGGGCTGAGATCATCCCAGTTAAACTGGGATGTACCCAACCAATTTAAACTTGGTTGATATTAACCAATGAAATAGAATTCAAAGGGGGGTACATTGGATTTGTATTCAATAGGGGGTATCAAATATACCAAATACACAATTAGAAACCAGCCAATTATCTAAAAATAAAATTATTCATCAGTGGGTACCAAAGCATAACACATGAAGAACTAACATGTTTTGAAAATGGTGGATTTTTGAAAACCAGTCAATTACATAAGGGTGGATTTGGTCATATTTGATACCCCCTAATTGGGTGACATCAACCAAGTTTAAGTTGGTTTTTCTGCATCCCAGTTTAAATGGGATGATCTCAGCCCAGTCAATTATGCTGGCAGTGGGAAACAGGATAATCATTATTCTTTTTATTTACACGGGAGTGGGTACATGTCACAGGCTTCCTGTTGACTAAAAATGTTTCAGGAATTTATATATAACTAAAAGAATGGCCTCCTGGAGCCAAACAAACAGTTGTTCATTTCATTGAAATCAATTCAAATGCAATGTAACACTGGCGTCAATGGTAGACCTCAACTCCCCAAGGATCAAATATGTAATCCCACTCCCCAAATGTTCTATACATAAATACTATAAGGTACTGTTGTATTTTAGTCTGTAACTTATACATTGCCAAGGAGTCATAGTGACACAAGTATCATTACCATGTGGCTAAAAGGTGTTAGGAAATATAGTGGTGCCTCTCACTGGATACTACTGATTCTTGTGGGTGCCATCAGAGGCTCTGAAGGGTATTTAAGAAGGCCTTTCCTCCCCCAAAATATTGATCCCTCAGCTTGACCATAGATTACTACACTTACCCTTACTTTTAACAGATTTTACTTGTTGAAATAAGATTATGTGATAGTTTTTTCTTCTGAATATCTGCCTCAAAAACCTCTATAATAAATCAGGATTTTAAGGGATTTTATTGTGTTAAGATCCCCTTTAATCTTGAGCTATTTCCCCTTCTTTCACTGGGAACTAAACCACCCCTTATTTATCAGGCCCCAGTTATTTCAGGTACCTAAATCCTCTAAATTTCTTTGAAAGATACCTTACAGGGAAATAAACCACCCCTGATTTATCAGGCCCCTCTGTATTCAATTATATAAATATTTTTGTTCTATCTCAAAAAACCCCACAAAAATCTATCCATTCTTGCCAGAAATTTCTCTATTTTTGCACCACGTGTAGCTAGAAGGGTTACTCCTTGGCATCATGGAGGCTGGCACATTCCAATCAATACCAATACTCCCCATGAACTTCTGCTGTACTGGTTACCTAGCAACCCCCTCCACATGAAATGGCTGTGCCCTATAATGTCATGTGTGCTGTTGTCTAGTAACTAGTCACCTTCCCAATCCAATGAAGTACATGGTGTGAGAATAAAGGATGGTTCAATGGGTAGATATGTCCCCTAACCGCCTTCTTCAAGGATATTTATGTGTCCGGGCTGCGTGATTATTGGTCACTCCGCTTCACACTGCTATTTCTTTCCCACTAGCCTTCAGCGCTCCACGTTGAGCCTGATCTATAGCGTAACAATCCACAGGTAAGTAGGGTTCTCCGCACTCCGCAATTGTGCTACAAAAATACATCAATAGGTTTTTTAACCTCTTTCTAGTAACTATTGTAGATCTCTCTTTTTTCAATCCGTACAACAACCTCTCTCCAAATAATAATAAATGATAATGATAAAGATCAAGATCCTCTCCCACTCCTCCATTCCCACGCTTGCCTGCAACCCCGACACTTCCCGCACTAGTCCGCTAGCTCCGCCTGTCTCTGTCAGCCACAGAGCCCATGTCACAGTACCTGACATGTCCCAAGTAACTGCAAGTTACACGTGTTCTACAGATAAGCCCTCTTATCTGTAACACTTAATTACATTAACTTATCTTTTAA
>LUKR01000736.1:7228-17336 GCA_019395275.1 Puccinia brachypodii
GAGACATGCAGTGTGCGAAGTTGAAAAGTGCAGTTGTTTTACTCCAAAAAAAAAAAAAACAAAAAAAAACAAAAAAACAAGGGCGTGAAAATATCACCTCCGGATTCACATCACTTGATGGATTATATCAGAGTTTTTATTTTTATTTTTATAACATTTTAAATGCTGATTTACACTTCAGAAATCACTTTAATATTCGGTTTGATCGTCCGTCAATTTAACAAATCATCAACAGTTAAAAATTAAAAAATTAAACTCAATTATCATCACATCTCAACAAGCAAAAGAAAAAAAAAGTAAGAAATTATAAAGTAATCATCTTAGAATTTGTTGCTTTCCTTCAAAGTAGATTCAGGAATGGAATTGGGTTTATGACTTGTTCTTCTTAGCCGAAGTTGAACTAGATTTTATTTTTTTACCCTTTGTGGTTTTCTTGTCATCATCCCCCTGGATATACAAATACGAATTGGATATCAGTTTAAGGTACGTGATTCAACAAGGAAAAATGTTTCGCGAGAGGGGCATAGAAACGAGCAGAGAAATAAATTACCTTGCGCTTCTTACTCGAAGAAGATTCGTCTGTTTTGGGAGCTATTGGCTTGAAAAATCCGTCTAGCCGACCTTGCTGCTTCTGGGTCATTGCTAATGTCAACTTCGCTGCTCCTTTTTTAACTCGCTCCTCACTTAGATCACGAAGATTGACATCAGTAATCAATAGAACTTGGTGGTCAGGGATCCAATAATTCTAAAATAAGGGTTCACTCAACTCGAATCCCTTCTCTTTCACCAAGAACTCCACCAGTCCTTCAACGTCTGGCTTCTTCCATTCCAGTTTCAACTCGGATGATGGGGTGACTTCTGGTTTGTGAAATAACGCACTGGCTTCTGCCCAAGGCCAATCGTCGGGTGGTGGGTTCTTGCTCGATTCTCTTAGATGTTCAACTACTTTCTCCAAAGAACCATGCTCCACCATTAATTTATGGGCCGTCTTGGCGGCGATCCCTTTCAGAGGATCTACATAATCACAGCCACATAGGACGCAGAATTCGATAAACTGGTCACCATGTTTTTTTTTTATTAATCAATCAGTAAACTATAAAATGGAATTATTGTCAATAAAGTCAGGATCAGTCGTAGCACCTGTTCCATTGTCAGTTTTAATCCAGTCAAAACTTTGTCCAGGTGCACTGTGAGAATCGGCATCTTACGGGCTTCAGAAAACGTTAGATGCCTCAGAAGAATAGGAGTTCCGAATGTCAAAGTGTCCATATCCTCCGATCCAGCACCGTAAACCTAAAAAAAAAAGAAGGGCGAATCACAAGAGATTAACGACTCCGACGCGAACAGGGACCTGTTGTGGGATGGTTAGATGACAAACCAAGCCACCCCGACAGAGCTCAGCGCACTGGGCTTCTGCCTCACTAGGAGCAACCACCCATGGAATACCCATCAATGTCAATAATCTCCTACATTCTTCGTTATGTTCTCGAGTGACCTTAACAGTCCGACGCGAGAGTTTGTCGATATCTTCCGTCGTACCCGTCTCCTTGGCCTCTTCCCCCTCTTCTTTAGCTTCCTGTCGTCGCTCAAAACGCTTGCTCAAAACGCCTGCCTTCATCGCTGGTGGTTTCCCATCAAATACATATGCAGGCTTGATGCCATTATCGACCATCCGTATCGTTCGGTAGAAAAGACCCATCAAATGTCTGTTTGTCAGACCGATCAGTATAAAAAAATTGTTAATCAGACTCTCTAATAAAAATCGCGAATTTGTTGTAGGAGGGAACGAACGATGTGGTTTCGCCCGCATCGTTCATCAATTGTTGCCCGTCCTGCTGTCGAACGGCTATGAGAAACTAAAAAAAAAACGAAAGCAGGTGGGAGAAGCAGCAGTGGTTAAAGGCCACCCATCCAACATGAACCAAAACGAGATCGTTCTGACTTGGTAGATGGACATGCTGGCATCGATGGCTACCTTCCTTCCGAACTGACCCACACATTTACAAAAAAATAGTAATATATAAATCAGTTACTGAGATGATACATACAGAACAAAACACGCTTCAAGTTCCAAGGACTGACGAGGGTTTTTATCTCCGATTCAGTGATAGCATGGGGAGCAACGTCGTTGATGAGAGCAGTTAAACCCTTGATACCTAGCCCGGAAATCACAAGAATCAAGTCAGCAGAGCGTTCAGAGCAGGACCGATCCATACACTTTGGAACTCACCCATAACTTGTTTTCCAATCGCCAGTTCAAGAAGTTTTCGCTTTCGACCGCTTTCCGCCACTTGGAGCTCCTTCTGGACTTTCTCGTCGCGTCTCGGCTGGTGTCTGGCCAGGGCGCGGGGGGTTCTGCTCGGGGACCCTATCCCGATCCCGCCGAGCAATACCCGCCCGAAAACGGTCCCTCGGTCCTTTTTCCGACCGCTTTTGCTATTTATTTAATCTCGGCCGAAACCATTCTTTCATCGTGCCCGATGGCCCGTGGCCCTGCCCCCAATCGCCTTGCCTTGACCGCATATCTTTGAGACGATGATAGCCGCTGAACGATTACAAGCGCGGAGGTTTCCTTTCGAAAAAAAAACCCTAATTTTGAATGCCAGACGAATCTTTTCTCCACAGGATTGTTAACCTGACTACAGCCATCTCTATTAACACTTAAGTTATTGACCCCCAGCCCCTTGTTGGCCACCTGAAACTAAGTACCCAACCATAGACGACACGCTGGCAAACTTGGCGCCCATAGGACAACACGTCCACCAAGGTATATGGGGCAATTATCAGTTGATCGTAACGCTGGTATTGCTTCCCAAGGGCTTTTCAGGCGTAACATAGATTGCGCGTCAACAAACGTACTTGCCCTCATTGCTGGGATTCAAGAGGTATACCTGCAGGAGTGGACAGTCCACTCGCTATGGCTAGGAAAATCAGTCATGCCCTCGGGCGCATAAACATTAACGCGCCGAAGCCGATTTCCTGGCCGCCTGCAGGCTGCTGGCCGTTGTCACCTGCTGTCAATCGTCACGAAAACGCCCATGTACAATTCAATATAAGTATTTGTTCCGGCCGAGCAAGATTCCACATTTTACCCTGGCGGCCTCCAGCGCATGTATTCCAGACTCGCAATTCAAAGCCCCAGAAACATTCACGCCTCCAATGACCATAGAGCCATCCTCACTGCCACCCGGTATCGATACACTCCTTCTCTGAGTGCCGCTAACCCCAATCCAATAGCCCAAGAATGATCCGCAGAATTAGACTGGCACAAGGCGCCATCACATTGATGCGGTGCATTAGAAGTTCTAGAAATACCATCCCGGTACTAAAAGGTCCGTCAACCCAGATCAACTCTTAGCCCTGACCAACGCGCATGTAACTACATGGACATTTTCACTGGGAGAATGTCATAGTCACTCTCTTTGATCTTGAACAAGAGATGGGTTCCACGCCCGGGTCGCAAACGCATATATGCCGTCACAGCGCTGGGCCTACTGAATGTTTGTTTGGCATTGAACGCTGCCGTATGGGCTTCCAAATCGAGGCCCGGCGATATCTCCACAGGGATGAGTGGTCAAACTGATTGAATTGTGTTATTATACCATTGCTACTCTGAATATAATTATTTCATTGATAGGATCCTTGGCCTACGTGCTTTTCTTCATAATATTTTTTCTAAAACCATTTCAGGAGTTTTTTTCAATTCCATCAGCTGGTAGTAGCGCAGTCCTGATTACAATTCTCGGTGAGTTATTTGTTTGTTCAATGTTCACATTTTAGTGGGTCAGAGCCTCAAATTGGGATTCCAATCAGACATGAATGTGTTCAATGTAATCCCTCAATTAACGTCCAAGTCTCTCAGTTGTCGAACTTGGAGCATTCGCTGATGATTAACCCATTTTAAATCACGACCCTTTTCTCTTCAGGCTTTCCCGGATGGTCCGTCGACGCATCCTTGCACGCGCTCTTCCTTGGTATGCTCGGGGCCGGAGTCGGAGGCCTCAATTTCCTTATTCTAGGCCAACTGGCCCGCCATCCAGTCACGCAAGCGGTCGTGTTTTTCCTGATGACATACGGTGAGTTCATCAATCTGTTTATCAGCAACGCTTCCAGCCACTTTTCCGACTCTGTGGTCTGTTTTTTCCTCCGTCTTACACGCTCTTACTGACCTTGCGGTTGTTGAAATTGCGCTTCCAGTCCCTGCTCTGATTAGAATGAAGAATCCCAGCCACATGGTCTTCTCCTTGTATTGTATTTGCATGGGCTGGAATGGAGTCTACAGCTCCTCGGCCAGTCCCAATCGGCAATACTCTCCCGAGTTGTTGGCAAGTTTCCTTCAAACATATGCTTGGGGCGCTGTAATAGTCGTCTTTGTCAATGTTTTCATATTCCCACATTCGAGTGAAGCAGTGAAGTTTTCTCCTTAACACCTTTGAATGGGACATCTCTCTATGAGTTGGGGGCACTTCGATCAAGTCTGACACCATACCTTTGACAGGAACTTCGCACAACCCTCGTTCACTGCATCGATCACGTCCGAACTCTGGCCTTTCTCATCAAAAAGACGTACTGGTGCGAAATTACGGACGAGGAATCCAAAGTTCGAGAAGACTTGGTCCAATCTATCCGAGCGGATTTCAATGTTTTGCAGTTGAAATTAAACCGAACTTTTCTGGGCGTTACTTATTCGAAATGGTCGGGGGATGATTACAAGAGGATGGTCCAGCTCACAAAATCGATGCAACAATCGTTAATCTCGACGCACTCAAATTTGAAGAACATGCAACAGCCAGAAGCTAGGATTTTTATTGACCAGGTCGTCGCTGCGGGGTCCGTGAATCCTGAACTGCTCCGCAAGTACCTGTACGTGGGCCTCGCGGAAGTGCAGAGAGAGCTCGCCATCGGGTCAGAATCGGCCCCATTCATGCGTCAGGAGATGGAATTGTTGAAGGAGATCGACGCAGAACCTCTCTCAAACAAAGGCCCCCGATCCACACTGAGGCCGAGCTCACCCACTTCCGCCGAGCGCAATGGCTCCGCCGGTAATGCGGATACTCAAGAAGCCTCCTCTCAACTGAGGGAAATTCAAAACAATATAGCGCTCGAAATATCCGGCGGAGCGCATGATACCATCCTCGATGATATTCAATCTCCAAGCTGTGTTGAAACTCGTTCGCAAAATCGTTATTCACCGTCATGCTATGACCTACCCTTACCCCTAAGTCCATCGTCCAAGTCCCAGTCCAATCAAGTAAATTGTTCAATTCGGCAACTCTGGACTGACTTGCAAATGCTTCAACACGAGTTCATCGGTCAAATGTTCAAATCTGGCAAGGTCTATCACCCTCAAGAGCCACTACTCATAGACCTTTTCGCTCCCCCCGTTGAACCACTTTTATCATCCGGTCTGCCATACGAACATCAGGCATCGCGCCTTTCGGCATTAAAATCGACTGAAAACCCGCGCTCGTCTCTTCTTCAACCCATTTTGTCAAGGGTTGATGGCATTGTGCCGGACGAACCTCAAAACTTATCGGCATCAACATCAGTGGCGGAAAAGACGCTGGATTCTCAGCAGAAAGAATTGAACAAAGATAATCTAAAACGTTCTTTACTTAGGACATTCTCGCATTCTTGTATCATGGGTATGTTCCTGGAAGAGCTTATTGAGTTGAGAGAACTGACGATAGGTACGACGAGCGATGGATTCTCACGGCAAAAGAAATTTCACGTCAATCTCTTGAAAGGCATTCGAGCTCGTTTTGGGGTTCGGAAAAAACGCCAGCCAGAAGTTGATCATGCGCTTCCGTCAGACGATCGTGTCGATGAAAGAATGTCCATGCAAGAAGCGCTAGAAACTCTGAAGGGTAAACAATATGTGCCGAACAAGAAAACTTTACTTGTCCGAGCTCTTCTGATTGAAAAGTTCTTGCGAAGCCCAGAGAGTATTTGCGCAGCCAAAGTCGCATGTGCTGTTACCACCCTTGCAATACTATATTGGTCCGATTCAACCCGCGAGTTTGCAGTAACGTATAATACCAATACCGCCATCCTGCCCCTCATCTTTGCTATCACTCCTACTCTGGGGCAGAGTTGGTTGAGCCTCCTCCTGCAAATCAGTGGAGCAGCTATAGGGCTGCTTTATGGTACAATGTAAGCAGCATCTAATTTCTATATGTCCGTCTGTTTCGTTAATGCCCAACGGGATCTTGACAGTATCTTTCCCTATCATCTTCAATGTAGAGTTTTAGAAATCTTCAAAAACGTAGGTGGTTACAAGTACAATCCGTATGGCATAGTTGCTGCCATGGCTTTGTTCTCGGTCCCGATGAATTACTTGCTGTATACGAAGCCAAAGGTGTTCATACTGTCGGCGTTGGGAATGAATTCAGCAGGAGCATTGATCTACCCAATTTACTTGAACCAAAATACAAAATTTGATTCACCACTTCATCGGATGGGTAAAAGCCTGACATCGCTAGCGATTGCCCTTGCGATCGTGACCTCATTGCAGCTGTTGGTGCTCAGGAATCCAGCTCGGAGGACGCTGAGAAAAGCGGTGGCCAAGTTAATGAGGGCCAACACATCGTATACGGTTATTTTACAGGCCTACGTATCATCCAGTTGAGTCTCGTGGCATCGAGGAATACAAGTTTCCTCAGACTAACCTGAATCCTCGATCCGGATTACATCATTTTCCAGCCATTCCAATCGATCCCTCTCATCGACCACCCCAAAAAGCAATCCAGAGAGTTGCAAGAGACCTAATGAAGCGAGAGGTTCAAATACAAGATGATATCACGGCATTGATGCCATTGATGAAGTAAGCCATTCTTCTAAGCTACCACTTCCGCGATGCCCCCAAGAGACATTAATGACCTCACAGTTTTTCAGCGGTTGAGCCATCCCTCGGGAAGCCATTCAACGCAGTTGAATATCTCAAGATTGCTAGGTGAGCTCTGTCGCCAGCGATCTCACCATCATACAAGTCTGGGAGAAAGTGGAACTGATGATGACCAGCACCTCATCCAGAGCCAACCAACTGATTCTAGGTAAGCTGAAAAAGTGAACGTAGGAAACATCAACGCCTCGAATTTGACGCTCTCCTACCAGACCGCAACCGTGATGCCAGGATCGCAATCGGAACAACTCCACTTCCAAAGGCGATTTTTACAGAGTTCGTCGAAAAGCTAGCGCCATACCGGGGTCCAGTCCTATCACGAATTAACACTTCGTTTTACTTGTGTACATCTACACTTCAATCAAAGGTAACTGGAATCAGCAACCACTCGTCCAATTTTGTTTTCTTTTTGGGATTTTTTTTTGTGGCTTCACCTAAAAGTTGATTCATTTGCCTGCCATTACCACCAACGAAAAAACCTGCTCGGGATTCCCACAGTTCCCATTACCAGAGACTTTCAACTCAACGGGTAACGAGAGATTTGGGCAAGAAGTTTTTCACGATGCTTTGGTTCTGGCCTGTCGATTGGCGGCTTCACCTGAAGGCTTGAGCTTAGTTAAAAGCAAAGAGTTGTCCCGGTATTGTGTGTTTTCTTTTTGGGGTCTTTCGTAATCATGAACAAGTCTTTAGTGTCACGGGGCGAATGCCAATTTTTGTGTTTTCAATTGGTTGGGATTAGGGCTTTATCTATCCAGTATTAATAGCATCCCTTATCAACTTATATTAATTCAAGAATCAGCGTAAGTAATTGCTCCCAATTATTTGCATTATCATTTTACCTCGTCACTGAGATATGTACTAAATCCCTTTCTTCCTTCGTGATCGGCAAAATCTACACAGCAAGACGCTCTTCGGGAGACTTGAAGACGAGACGTTCAGGTGATGCCAAATCAATTTGATATACCCATAATCATTTTATTTTTGCAGTTACTTCAACAGGATGACAGGGAATTAGATAAGGCATGTTTAACTCTTGTTACAAGTGTTGTGTGAATATTGAGTCGTGTTGTGGGAAACATACTATCAATCCTATAAATCATACATCGAACTCTCTTCATGAGGGATATCAACCCCTTTGACAAAAACTGATAAAATCCCAAAGGGTTTTGGAAGAACAGACCAACCAGTTAATATTGATTACAGAAAGGAGCCACTGTGACTGATAATTTAAAATGTTACAACACTACTATCACCATTTACATACATGGTCTACTATCAACAATTTGACAGTACAGCCAATAGCTGAGAACTGGAATAATACTCTCAAAATCTCTAGGGGGTTTAGGGCCACAACGATAAATTTATCTAGATATCATCAATTTGGGGAAAAAAGGAAATTTACACTGCCACTGCCACTGCCACTGCCACTGCCACTGCCACTGCCACTGCCACTGCCACTGCCACATTATTAGTTACAACTGCATACCTGCAGTGTTACCAAAGATTTTTCAGCACAGAGATTAGGGTACAAAGAGACAAACTATGTAATTCTGAAGGGGCTTGGGGCACAAATTTGATTTTGTTTTTCTTTACTTTTGGCAGAATTGGTTCAACCACACCAAAGAAAATGGAACAGGTTGAACAACACCCAGATTTTTTTCCTTTTCACATATTTTTCAGTCCCAATCCCCCCTTTATTACTATTACTCTGAATGTGACGTCCCCCTGTGAGGCCGCTCCTGTCTTATGGGCCTCACAAGGGCCCAACTAGATTATGGATTATGTAAGCCAGAGAGGACTTGATGGAAGACTTCCCTTTGGTTTAGAACCCCGTTTAAATCCTAAATCCTATTTCTAATTTCTAAATCTTGGTGGTGAAATCCAAATTTAGCTACCCAACAATCTTGAAGCATCTCCCCAATCAAAATCTAGTTTCAAAAGTGATTCACCTGCTCTATTTGTGTGTTCAGGAGAAACTCTCTGAGGATTTAAAGGTGAGGTTAATTTTTTCCCCATTCTTTTGGTTTATCACATCATTTTTCAAGACTGAACCAATACTGAAACCACCTCAAATGTCTTGGTGATGCAATCCTGATGTACAAGGGAGCACTGCACTTAGGTTTTGACACATGTCAATTACCAAATAGATTCAATATTGTTGGGGCCGTTATCTATAAACTTTTAGTTGATGGTTTTGGCAAAGCAAGATTGGACACAATTCCCATGGACTTTTTTTCCAGCTCAAAGAAATGCATACAGGTGAATATTTAGCCCAAATGGTTAAATACATAGTCAAGAAGTTTGGATTAGAAAGTTGGGTACATACAAATTCCCTCCTTCTATCTTTCTCCCTTTAAATTGATTCTGTTTCTCTCCCTTATGGTCTTCAGCCAAACCTCATTTGTCTTTTTTTCCTCTTATTAGATTTGTAGGATTATTTGCAAAAACACAAGTACCAATGGGACCATGATTTCTGAGTTGGAAAAACCTGATTGGAAACCGTTCAAAGGTGAGCCACAGTGGATAAGGTGCTTTGCAAATATCCTCAATCTTATTGTTGAGGCAATCCTTCAACCCTTTGCATGTATCAAAAGAAATGTGACTGGAGTTGCTGAGTTGGACCAATCTGATGACAAAGACAAAGATGGAGATTTCATTGAAAAGTAAGCACATCAAGAAATAATAAACCTAAATGCGACTCAGCTGATCCCTCAAGGGATTGTTAGGTTCAATGAAGAGGAAGGGAATAGTGATTTAGATGATGATGACAACAGCTGCCTCCCTGTCTAATACTGGTGAGAGAGTGTAACACTAAGAAAAAGAAAAGAAAATTTGTGGCTGATAATTATTTGATCATTTGTAGTACAACTATTACTGGGGCTAATACCTGTCTACCTGGTGAAGGGGGAGGGAGGATGGTGAGATGTAGGAGGACAGGAGTGAGAGAGGGGAATAGTAGACTTAATATGAGATTTGTAGAGCCCCTTAATATCTGGGTGGAATAGAAATAAGTAGACTTTATCTGAGCTTTTTAGATACCCTTAATATCTGGAAGGTAAGGTAATACTATCTGCTAAATTTCTGCTATAATAAATCTCTGTAACTAATAAATATCTGGTACTAAAAACTAACAACTAATAGATGTATCTTCTGAGGTTGACAACAATATAGGTGATTAATGGGGGGACAGCATGCATCTGATGAATG
>LUKR01000738.1:0-12282 GCA_019395275.1 Puccinia brachypodii
GGGGGTGGGGGACGGGGGTGGGGGACGGGGGTGAGGGACGGGGGTGAGGGAACGGGGGTGAGGGAACGGGGGAGCTCGCCCGATCCACCAGAACTAGGGAATTGAGACTCAAGTGGCATTTCTTGCGTGAGGCAATCCAGCTAAATGGCTGGGAGGATGTCCACACCCACAAAAACAGCCTGAAGCCAGGCAGTAAAAGCGGAACCTCTGGAAACCCTGAAACCACTTCAATCATTGCTTTTGGCAAGGATGTCTATGTAGCACATGTGGATGAAAACTGAGATGCAGGGTGTTAGAGTTAGGCTAAGTACATGATCACAAAAACATACATGTATGCAGTTACAAGGGGTGATGATTTTTAACAGTTATTACTAAATAGCTAAAGACAAAACCAGAACTAAATAAAAGAAAAAGAAGGAAGTTAAAAAAAGTCAGACACAAAATTTGAGAATTAAGATAACCAAAAAGAAAACATGAGTTTTAAGATTGAATATTTACCAAGAGAAGCAAGTATGACAATGAGACAATAAGTTGATTTAATATAAAAAAAGGCAAAACTGAGACACAAGCTATAGAAAGACGGATAACAGAAAAATAAAGAAATTAAACTGGTTAGTTTTTATTTGGACAAAGGAAGGGTGAGGCCATTGTTGAGGATGCTGATTGGAGATATATTTTGTATTCTCACCAAATTGAATTGGAATATCAACTGGAGGCAGGAAAACAATTGATAGGGTCTTTGAGTGACAAACAGGGAGTAGTTTTGGTGCTGAGGATTTGATGGATTTATTTAAATATTGATAGATCATATTGAGTTGGTTATCAAGCAAGGAGGAGTCAGTCTGTGAGAAAGGGGACTGAGTTCAATGAGGAAAAAGGGTTGAGAAGTGTAGACAGAGGATCTGTTTATGTGTTTTTGAGAGTGGTTGTGAGCGAGTGCATCAAGTTTCAAGGGTCAGACGGACAGAGTTTGGCTGAGTGGAATTTGATATCTTTAGTGTTTGATATTCAAACATTTGAGGTTGCAATGGAAATCATTGAGTGAGAGTTCTTTCAGAGAGGATGAGAGAAGAGAAGAGAAGTCATAGAAAATGTGAAAAAAATAGAGACTGTGGTTGCAAATGAGAGCGGAGTGCCGGGGCGGATAGTTGATCATACAGAATTCCAACAAGGGGCATAACCCCAACCATACTTGTACCTTGCTTATAGTCCATGTCCTGGCTGCCTCAGCCTCCCTTCTCTTTCCTCACCAAGATTGGAGACCAAGACCAAAGCATGTGCATGAGCTAATCTGAGATGGAACTATACTGTCCAGGTAAGTCAACCATCCTTAAGCAATGATTACCAAGATTGGAGACCAAGACCCAAGCGTGTGAACAAGCTAATCTGAGACAAAACTGTACTATTCAGTTTTCCATTTTTTACAGCATCTTACACAGGGCTACAGCTCTACCCATTCAGTTTTGACCACATGCCTATGTTGTGTTTTTGAAAAAGCAGGGATAGGTCAATTCATCTCTTTTCTTGACAAAATTTCAGTTACCTTGGGCCGCATGTGCCACTTTGTTCATAAACCCCTCCTCCAGAGATGCTTAGTTAATTGCACATGATTTCAGGGGTCCAAATAACCTCTGATGAAACTGTGAAGTAATATTGCTGAAAACAAAACCAGGCTGAGAAAGAACAAAGAAAATCCGGAACATTTGTAAGAAGAAAGTGAGAGATGAAAAAGTATAAAAAAGAAGAAAGATTAATATACCATAACTGTATGATAACTATTCTAAAGAGACAATTGAAAAAGAAAGACACATTGGAATAGGGATATAGACTGTAGGAGAGAATAATAATCAAATATAGAAAAATAGTTAGATTAGAGTCAACCAGGAGTGAGTGAACTGGTTGATGATATATTCTATTCTCACCAAATTGGAGAGAAATAAGATTTGATTTTGTGGAGGAAGACTTGAAGGCAAAGTTGAGATGTAGATTTGAATGAGGAAGTCTCAAAGGCAAAGTCAGGTGGGATGTTAATGTGATTGCAGGTGATTTTAAGTTAAAGTCAAACAGGAATTGAGAGGAAGAAATTGGGTAGGAAAGTAAGTGAATAGGAGAATGGAGTGAGAGAGAGAGAGAGAGAGAGAGACAGAGAGGGGAAAGAGCGAGTAAGAGAGACTGTTGAATTTTTGGCGGAAAGGCCTAAAAAAAGAAAGAAATTTACTTTTATGATTTTTGCTGGAAGGGCTAAAGTGCTCCCAAACAATACTGAAGGAGGGCTCAAGTGCTCCTTCAGGAACAATCCAAAAAGTGTAAAGAACCAATGATTTTTAATTTCTTGTATCAAGCTACGCTTAAATAACTACCTAAAACAGGGCCAATTTGTGGTCATGGCATTAGAAATGTTAATGAATATTCAATTTAAAAACAAAGATCAAAATATTGTGAGACCTCATTTGGGAATGAGTCACAGAATTTCAACAGAGACAGAGATGGGAAAGAGCAAGAGAGAGAGTGTGGAAGTGAGAGCAAGCAACAGATGATGAAATTCCAGATGTCCAATCTTCAGAGTTTTCAAGTTTCCCCAAGAGCAGTTTGAATTATAGATTGAGTTGAGTTTTTGTAGCCTTGACTGGAGCTTGTGTTATGTATTTCACAGGGAGTTTGAACACCCTCTAAAATCTCACTTGCATTAAATATGGAATCCAAAATAATGTGACAATTTTATCTGTCTAGCCACTGTACAGTTGGAAAATTGCATTTTTTTTTTTTTATGCTTGCACACTGATGGTTGTGTATCCTGTCTTCTGTGGTGCATTTATCAACTAGACAAACAAATCCCTAACACACCAAATCTAGAGGGCATTGTGGAGTGAGTCACTCACAGATGTGCTGGATTTGATGACATGTGCGTCACAGCTGATACTGTTAGTATTGGATTTCCAATGGATCAGGATCCAGCCCATGCAAGCATTTGTTGAACTTAACAAAGTCCCTCCAGGGTTGGGCCCGGGTATAGCCTGGGGAGGGCGCAAAGCTCCCCTTGTGCAAAGTGCAAGCCTCCAAAGGAGGGACTGGAGAGTGTGTGGTTAGGACCCCGGATAGCCCCTACCAAGCCACCTCATGTGAAAGGTAGCAAAACCATTGTTTTTTCCAAAATGTTCCTGTTGTGAAACCTGAAAAATGTTTTATTTTGCACATTTTCATGCCTAATCATCCTGATGTATGGGGTAGCATTTAGGGATTTTGCTCAGTTTTGGTCAGAAATTTATGCCCTGAAGGCAGAATTTTCCCAGTTGTGGTTGGCACAAAGCATTTTTCTGAGAAAATGTTATTGATATTGGGTCTTCAGGTTTGATTCCAATCTGAGGAAGCTTTTTCCACCCTGTTTTCCTCACGCAAACTGCACCTGAGCCCTGTGGGATTATTTTTTTTGAAAGAATGTTCCTCATGTAACAGGTAGCAAAATCCAGCCTCGGCTATAAAAAAACCAAGTCTTGTAGGTAGCAAAAACCCAGATTTCCCAAAATTTACATGAGGTGGCTTGGTAGGGGCTATCCGGGGTCCTGCAGAGGTTACAAGAGAGATTGCACAGTTTCACTGAGATCTGTACAAGCCCTTCATGGATTTACCTTGACTGCTCTCTTTTTTTACACCTCACAACTTTTTTCTTTTAAAACTTCAAGGGCAAAGAACTGAGGCTCTGTTCGGCCGCCCCCAAGTGTAATCTGCAAATATTTATATGTGCATTGTAATAACTGGATTAAAGTTTGGAAACTTTAATCTGGTTATTACACTTGCAATATTCCTGCATATTTTGCTTGAGGGCAAAATGTCCCTCGGCTCAGGGAAAATATGAAATCATCATCTCACACAATAAAATTCATCACATTACGCGGCCAGCCAAACACTGTCTTCTGCCATTGTAATGTCCCCGCTTCCCCCAAAACAATCTGCAGGATTTTGACATTACAATATCCAAATTTTGTGCCGGCCAAACGGAGCCTGAGTTCATACGTGATCTTACGGGCGCCTTTTTCCTATTGCATGTCACCTGCCTACAAGTCAGCGGATTTTTTGCCTGGTGTTGTCTTACCCGTAGGCCTCTCTGTGAGACAAAGACCCTACCGGGACTCCCCCGCTCCGCGGGCCCCTAGGGGGGCTCTCGAGAGGCCTTGTTAAGCTCGAGCATTCGTCGGCTGAGGTGACCATGATGACTTCGTCGTCCCTCGAGAGATTTTCCAATTGCGCGACGCGTCCGTGGCGCTTACACTGGACATGACCATGTGAGTGCGCTTTTGCCCTCCGTAGACCACGGAACTTGGTTTCATGTCTGGGTGACTGCCCCCTGCTTCCCCCAACCACCCTAACCCAGTTGACTTAGCTCAAGTCCCCACTGCTCCAATCGAGTGTCGGGAGTCCCCTAATGATCAGAGGGGCTCATAGGCTGTCCACGGCCTTTTGGGAAACGGGCCAACAGTGGGGGACCAGAAAGATGACTGTTTTTTTCTGCCGGGCACAGGGGGACACTTGTACCCTGTGATGATGAGTAAAAGGTCGATGAGTTCTGTTAGATTTTTGTAGAAAGCAGTTAATTGGGCCGAGACGAGAATAGATTCCGTTTTTAAAGGACCCAAACCGGACCGTGTTCGGACGGCCCGTCAGATGCCCAGCCTCATCTCCAGCTGGACAAGCGAAGCGAACAGGCAAGGTATAGTAGAGTAGTGCATTGTTTCAGGTCGGTCGAGGGATATCTGATAACTATGTATCTCTCTTCCCCATTCACCGGATTCCTAACTTGAAAGGTGGAATCTGTATGCAACATTCAATAAGTGTTTTTTTTTTTGCTTTACCCCCAGCATCTAATGTGTTGCGTATATAATCCTGAGGGGGAGACCGCCAATAGTGACAGGCTTGCGTGTACGTGGTCGTGATTATTACCTCGGTGACATCAGATGAGAAATATCAAAACGAATATTATTACAGGGTGCTTGACAAGTCACACTCTGGTGTACCTAGAAAGTTTAAAGATTTGAGCAGGAACTGGAGAGGATGGATGGGACTCCAAGGAAGTATGTGAGAATATCGCAATGATAACGAAACAGGATCTTTTAGTAGAATTTTCTGCGATTCAGGAGGGCGCCCTTGAGATTCCTAATCTGATTTTTGAACTCCATGAGCGCGATGAAGTAAGGGTCTTCCTCCACTTGTTTTGCGGATGGAGTGCCATGAAAGGAGGTATTCCAATAATTGCTGAGGCCAAAGGCGCGATGTGGATGAGAGGAGGCTGAAAGTTTTTGATGGACCCGTGTGCTGAGCTGAGTTTCTTCGGCTAGCTCGTTTCCGATAGCTTTCAGACTCGTTTTTAGACTGTCGATCCCTCCTAAACAAGACCCCGTTTCTTTGCTTGAAGCACTAGTAATTTGTTCACTGTCCAACTCTTCTTTCTCGAGGCGTGCTCGATGATTTGATCGCTTGCGTAAGCCCTCGGCAATCTTTTCTAGGTAGTCGATAATTGGTTGGTTAAATTCTTCTCGAGTTGATGATCGTCTAACATCTTCATCTGTTCTTGTTTCCTGCTCTTGCTCGTCGGATCCTGATGCTGACGAGGAGGAGATGAGTGTCAAGTCTGGATCGACCTCAATATTCTCTACAGCCTGAGTTTTGTCAATGGTTGAGCTTGATTGTTCAGACGGTCCAATTTGATTGTTCAGTCTTTCCGCTTCTTCCAGGACGCCCCCTGGCTCATCATTGGGGCCGCCTGAGGTCGTGGAGAGGATTTGCTTGACTTGAGCCGAGAGTTTTGTGAGCGTAGATTGGTATAGTTTAGGGCTCGATTGGGCCAAGTTCTTCAACTTCTCCTCAAGTTTAGCGTACGACGTCAAGCTCGAAAGACTCATCGATTTCAAGACTTCGGTCCGGCTTTTTAACTTTGGAAAGATGTATTTCTGAGGATGCGTGAAAAGGCGTGTCAGACATCGTAGACCATCCGGTAAGAAGGAATACACGCAACTTGGTAGACCCAGACGAGCAGGCCAGCCAGACTTCCGCCGAAGAAGATGAGGTTCGAGAGTGAGAATAAGAAGCCGATCAGGACTTTGTTTGACTGGGTACGAGGTTCTGAGGTCCAGATAATCGAGGGATAGTTGTGCAGCTTTGGGGGTAGCTCGGGTGGCGGTGGGCCAGACTGCCGACTCTCGGTGGGTTTGCTGGCGGCCGTTTCCGATTGCTCGCCCTCCATCCTGTGTCCACTCTCGGTGGTCGTCGTGGTTGGCATCGACAAGTTGGCTGACGCTGAGCAGCAGCACTGGCATGGGCACTTTAGGAGACAATAGCCGGGGCCCCCGGGGACCATGTCAAACACTCTTGTCTCGTTGAGAGCATCCACATCCTAACTTATGTAAGTACATAATTCAACAATATGAGCCGCTCCAGATCATCATAGTGTTAACGGCTTATGAAAAACCAATTTACCGGTCTAATTGAGGACTTTCAGTTGAAAGCTGACGCAGATAGGAACCGCTTCATCAATTTCATCCGGTTGTTCCGATCGAACAATTTGCTCGAGCTCTGGATGACTCAACCCAAAAATGGCTTAGTCTTGAGATCTCAAAGTTTGAAATCCCGACACAGCCTAAGCCAATTGGCTCATGATGAACTCGTCATCGCACTCATCACTCATCTCGGTACATTCCTCGAGAGCTCATATGCTTGAGCTCATTGATCGGCCGTTATTGACTTCAACTTCAAGTAAGCCGAATGGCCAAAACACAGCATGTCACCATGTTATGGTGGAGCAACGTCATACGCGTTGAAACCGAAATTCATCAAAATTAGGGCATTGTGTCCAAAATAATTCCCATGCTGGACATGCAGCATCTCAACTGCCGATTTGCGTGAGTTCATTTCGAAAGAATAAAGATTCTTGTTTTTGTAGGCCGTTCCCGAACAAGATCATAATTTGTACAAAGGTTAGAAAGTTGTACCATAATCAATAAAAAAATGTGTATATAGTAGAAAATATTGAATTGCTCATTGAAGATGAAAATAAGATAAGGATACATATACAAGGTTGAATTTAGCCCCAAAAAGTTGTGATATTTACAAATATGACTCAACCGAGTCGTTGTCCTTGATAGTGTGAATCGTCTTCAAGTTGGGGAGAGTCTAGAAGAAGTATCATTAATAGGCACAGCGTCTTGACTTAGACCAGCAGTATCTAGCCAAGGATCTGCATGCGGCTGGAGACCTGCAACGAAGCGGGGCCCAGCATCGTCTAGGGATGGTGCATCGTCGAGTCGGGGATCTGGCATGGAGACTTTTGCCGGCCTCAAAGTTTCGTTTAGTTGGTGAATTGGTACCATATCCTTGGAGGTCTTTATGAGCATGTGCTACTTCACCAGTTGGCAACGCTGCACCATTGTGAGGTCCGGATGCGTACGGGGGACCCACAGGGGGTTGTACTTGTTTTCCTGTTTGGGAACCGCTGAATGGAGAAACTGATCCTGTGTGACCTTCGCCGGTGAGGATGTTTTTATCGGCTTGGGAACCTGTGCCGCCTGGAAGAACTGGAACCGGGCGAATGTTCGTTTCATCACCCGCATAGAATGGGACATCTTGGCCACTTTGGGCACCTGGACCAGAATGATTTATTGTGCCAGTTTGTTGGCCGTCACCGGTGTATGCTCCGGTATTGGTTAGGAGACCTGAGCCCACTGGATGACCTTCCTTGGCGCCCCCGGCTTTAAGTCCAGAGCCGGAGTAGAGATTTGCACCCGCTTTCTTAGCGCCGGTTAAGCCTGCGCTTAGCATCCCGGAACCAGCTTCAAGAGAAGACTCGGCTCCTGAGCCCGCCTTTCCATGTAAGCCTTTGCTTCCCCGAAGACCGTTCTCGATTTGGGCACTAGCAAGGCCGCCATATCCTGAATCGAGATGGCCCTAAGGTAGGAACAAGAGATGCACATTAGAATTATATGGGCAAGATGAATAGTAAAAAAGAGGCTACAAACGTTCGCGTCATCCGAAGTGCGACTGGTATAACCGGCAAGTGGGATGATTTCGGGGGCCGATGCTAATGCATGTGGCGCTTTAATATAGCTGGATCCCGCTAATGCAGGTGAGGACGGAGAATGACCTTGAGGTTGAGCTGTATAACCATTGATAGAATCAGAGCCGAATTTACTTGGAAGGGCACTGATCGACAACGCAAGCAGTAAAGTGGTGTAGAGTGAGAATGTGTTCATGATTGAAAGATTTTGATGTTGGGTGAATTTGGGTATCAATACGATTATGAAGAAAGGCCTTGAGTATTGTCAAGGAAAGGCTTGACTGAGCTCAGTGGTTGATGGATCCTGGTGGATGGTGAAATGAAGGATTGGAATATTGGTTTGCTTGCGAAAGATGGCGTTGATGACGGTTACGTTAAGGAGGGAATGGGCGATCTTATATACCTGCTAAGAGTTAGGTTAGGAGCAAGCGATCTGAGGACTATCCCCTCATCCGCACCAGTTAGCTTGAGTGATACTTTGGACTTCTCATGTCGCATTGGCCCAATCGCTATCAGGCCATGATTCCTATTCAGACAACCAGAGACATCCAACTGGAAATGTTTGGACCGGCGACGAGAGAAAAGCAAAAGCAACAAAAAAAGTCTTTTCACCGCTACCAGCTAGCGACAGCGTCATATGAATCACTTTGTGTGAGCTGGAAGGGGTCTGTCGCCAGGCGGGATAAGACTGACCGTGGCGGAAGAACGTTGGTCCGTTGCTTCCGGCTTTTCATTTGCTGCCGGACCAGTCGCTTTGCCCCTCATGACGGGTGAAAAAAATTGCTTGTCAGCATGTCAGCATTAAGTAAGGAAAAGACCAGCCGGACCGGTTCTGCTCCTCATCAATCTCATACTGGCGACCGGCGACCGTGGCGCGGCGGCACAGTCGTTCACCATTCTCGGCTGATGATATCTATAACGCTCGAAATAATCATTGCTATACTGATCTTACTGAAAAGAAAGTCTAAACAAACTACAATCTAATTAGTTTAGTTTTTAAACAGGGCAGCAAATGTCTGCAATCTGTGATGCAGTACATCCGCGTGCTGATTGCTCTGCTCCAAAATTCGTTGGGGGATGGAATAAGACCCTACCAAGCTGCCTGAATGTTACTTTTGTCCCTGGTGGTCTGCCTTCAGTTGAGGGGCCTCAGTTGAGTTAGACCCTACCGCGGGTGGCAATAGCTTCGCCATTATGTTGCAGATTTTTATAGACTCGGATTTTGCATTTGCCTTGAACGGGTAATGTGCTGTTTGTGGCTTACAATCTTAAAGTTGTCTAGATCTTGGGTGGTAGCCATCACCAACGGCAACCACTTTGATCACTGACATGTTCTCCAGTCAAGATTTTCGAGGGGCATTCGTGTGTACAATCCAATTTCAACCATTCCTTGCAAAAATGCAGACAACCCCCCGGACCCCTCCATTGTGAAACTAGGGACTTGTTATGTACTAACTCACATCAAGACGTCCCTCCGGCTTTGTTGCTGGCGATGTTATGCCGTCCGCTGGCTTGGGGGGGAGGGGGGGGTCTCAGCAAGACGTTGTCCCCTATGAAACCAGGGGGGGGTTTGGTAAGATATTCAATGGCTCAGATGCTGGACCCGCCAAAGAGGATAAGATGAAAACAAAAATTTATAGGTCCAGCAATTTGAGAACATTAAGGTTTGCGGTGGCACTGTGCCGGAAGGCATGGACGGCTTCGGGCCTCTGGCTTAAATCGGATGACAGGGCATTGATTTCTCAGTGGGCTTCTACTTTGAGTCGACTGACTCAAGCTCCGCCTCCTGAAGGGGGGTTATATGTGCCACGCTTATGGTTGTTGGTGCCAGGGGTAAGTGCACGCAAAAGTGCGCCGGGCGCGCACTTTTTCCCAAAAAAAAAGGGGGGGGGGTGGCGCGCACCTTGCAACCCTCATTTTTTCAGTGAGACTTTCCAAGCCAAGTGTGCTTGGTGAATGGGATTTAGATGCCCCTGGAATTGTTGGTGTTCAAACAAGGGAGACCTATGTGCTGCTGAAGCCTGACACTGACAGGAGACCAAGGAAATTGGATTGAATCATTCTTGCCGGACTTTGGAGTCCGGAGTCTTGAGTCAAGAGTCCATCAATTCCCTGATCTGGATTACATTCATCTTTCCCTACAAACTACAGTGCTCTTCTTTTTTTAGCTACCATTATGGCACCAACCAGAAATTTGCCTACTTGACAGGAATGGCTGAAGCCAACAAAATCCCATGGTCTGTGGTGACAAGGATTCCTAATGTCAAATCATTGATGTGAGGAATCCAGGAAACCGTGTGCTAAGTGTAGTTATTGTCAAAAGGTCTTCAACCAAGGTAAGCCTGCACTCCTTTTCAATCACATCAAAGATGTCTGTCCAACTATTTCTGCAGAGGAAAATTCATATTACTTAACAAGTAGCATGGTGGTCAATGAATTGAGTCCTCTGGAATTCCCAGATCAAGACAATGGCCAGATGATATCTGTCACAGTTGATCCTAGTAGCAAAAAATCTAGCCAATCTGTTGGACAATACTTCCAGCATTTTCAAAGGAAGTAGATGATCAGATAATGATTTCATACAAAACAAAAGTGATCAAGCATAGTTACATACCATCTTCTTTCTTTTGCACATACTCCTCAAATGCCAAGAAAGAACTGGCAACACTACTTGAACCAGAGTGGCTCTTTGGGTTGATAATTTTTGAGTTCAAGGATCTTCTTTTGCCTTTTCTGGGGTTGCTGTTTGGTGGAGTAGTATCTTCATCATTGTTATCAGTATCTTCATCCAGGGCTTGTTCTGCAGTGGTTAAAGAGGTTTGGTGTTCGGTCTTCTTCTGCATGGCTTTCTTCTTCAATGGGGAATATATCTTGTCAGATTGATCCTCATTGGTTGGATCATCCAAAGCCAGCTTGGCAGGGGTCAATTTTGGTTGACTTTTTGTCTTCTCCTCAAGCCAATTTTCTTTGTCAGAGAATCCCCTGGGTTATCCAGATTAAGATCTTTCAAATCTGGCTGGACTACTTTATCCTTGTGGTTCAAATTTGAGGTTGGAACAAGAATATCATTTCCAGAAGGCATACAATCTGATTGTTGTTCTTCATCCAGCAATCCAACATTGTCCTGGTCAGAAATGCAAATATTACTTAGTTTTAACATCAATTTTTAGCACAGAAATGCAAACTCATGTCTGATTCTTCCCAATTTTGGTGTATTTATTCCTCTTCAGGTAGAGTTAAATTCCTATGGGTAGTCTAAGTGATCATATAGAGAGGTTAACAACATGTGGCTTGGTAAGATCAAGTGAGTGACAATCACATACCTCACTTTGACCTGATTGCCCTAGCAGGATCTCTACATCTACTTCATTGCAAGTTGGAGCTTGAGTAATCTTCTTTGGGTCCTGCAAAGAAGGATTGATTGCCATGGAATAAGAATTGTCACTGGATTCCTTGGATGAACTGGATGAATTGTTGACCTTGGATTCAGATATTTCTTCCAAATCCTTGGCATTGGCGCTGCACAAAGGATTGACATTGGGTTGTTGGTGAAGTAAATCTTGCATCTCAGAATAAAGAGGACACATGTTGTACAGCTTCTCTTCAATAGTTTTGATCCCCTTCTTCTTGTTGGCTGGTGTCAATCCAAATCCAATAGATAACAATTTTTGTGGGCTTTTTTGAACTTTCCTTTGTATGTCTTGAAACAATCCTTCCTTTTTTGAGCAGTTAGAATGATCTTGGAAGGTAATTGATTCCTAAGATCATATGCATTAACTCATAACCATTGATTTTACCTTTTACAGGTCTTCCCACTGGAGGATCCTTATCAGTTCCAAAACAATATTTGTAATTCTTTTTTTCCCAAGCCAGTTGATAATTATTTGGTAGTGTTCTTGCTTCAAGTGGGATTGAGTTGTTGAAACTTCTTCAACTGTTTCAGCCTTCTTTGATGTTGTCTTCTTTGATGCAGCAGTACTTGGTACCTTCCTAGTTGATTTCTTCTGAGTGTTGGTTTGTTTAGGAGGCATGCTATTTGGGGAATGTGAAGAAGAAGAAAGATAATGTTGGTTCCAAATGAAGAGGATTACAATCAGCAGAAGGGTATTAATTTTCAGGGGACAGGTGAAGTATTGGATGTGATGAGTCATATTTGTTTGGTGATGGTTGTTGCTGGAATGCTTAGAAGATTTGTTGGGCAATGATTCGGGGGGGGGGGGGGGTTAAAGGTGGAATTTTTT
>LUKR01000739.1:0-17323 GCA_019395275.1 Puccinia brachypodii
AGAAGATTTAATTTGAGGTAACGGCTTTGACCAAAAATATACATTCCACCCCCAACCCCCCCAAGAAAACAGTCAATTAATCAATGTGTCACAGATATTAGAGAGAGAGAGGAAGAAAAAAAAAATACAAACCTGATAATTTTGACGCGCTTTAAAATCGGGAGTAGAGTCGATGAGTCTATTTTGAAGGTTCGAGATATCGATCATGTCTGGAGAAAGTTGATCAAGAGTTGGAGCGCCGACTATAATCGAAATGAAAGACAAGTCAAACAAAGAAAAAATATGAAGAAGAAAAGGAAAGGAAGGAGAGGAACAGACGAAGTCTCATGTTCATTTCCATCTCATCTTTAAGTAACTGCACAGCTCTAACGACACCATTGACGCCATAAACGGAGTAAGCGTACAAGAACGGCCTACCAATCCCCACTCCATTAGCGCCCAAACAGAGCGCTTTCAAGACATCACTGGCTCGGCGGACTCCCCCGTCCATTAAAATCGTGAACTCGCTGGGGTCGTACATCGATCGTCGCTTTAGTTCCTGGACTACTGAGGCTAGGACTTCTATCCCCGATAGGGTGTGATCTAATTGTCGCCCGCCGTGGTTCGAGATCACTATTCCTTGTAACTTATGTTCTCTTGCTTTAACGGCATCCTATAGAAACAATCGATTACTCCTCTTTTCACCTCCTCAGAGGTAGAAGTAGGATGAGAACTTACTTCCCATGTTTGGACTCCCTTTAATAAGATAGGTAGGGTAGTGATACTTTTTAGCCATGCCATGTCGTCCCAGTTGAGTGATGGATCTATGAAGCTGCTTATGGCTCGAGTCGCGCCTTGAGATCTGTCCACACTATTATCATCTTGGACATCTGAGCCTAAATCTTCAAATCTTTTAACAACCAAAGTGAGTATACTGTGTGTTAAAAGAGGAAAAGGAGGAGAAGCAGGAACTGAACTTGAGTCTCATATCTTTCTCGCGTCTACCTAATTGAGGCGCATCGACGGTGATGAACAAAGCCTTAACCGCACTTTGTTCCGCTTTCCTAATTAACTGTTCAGTTTTGGCCCGATCCGAATTGACATATACTTGGTACCATTGGTCTTGGCCGGGTAAACGAGCTTGGATAAGTTCGTCGAACGAGCAGGACGCAAGAGTGGGTATCATCTGTATGATATTCTCTTTCCCTGCAGCGATCGTCAAGTTCTTTTCTCCTTCTGGATGGCCCAATTTACCTAACGCGGTAGCGGTGATATAGCTACCTCCAAAACCCTGCTCATAAGCACCTTTTCTTTGTAAGCAGAGAGAGAGAGAGAAAAGATGGTGTTTGATGAGACTGACACAGGAATCGACGTTTTCGAACCTAAGATAATAGTTGAATAGTCCACCGATTTCACGTTCTTTAAGATCCTGGGACGGAACCAGATCCTATGAAACGCCGCCCGGTTCTCGCGCATCGAGATCTCATCGTCCGAGCCAGACGAGTAATACGCCCATGCTTGTTTATTCATCCGACCGATCGCTATCGATTCGAAGTCGTATAAACTTAGACATGTCGATAATCCTGGTGGTTTATCGTTGTCCTTCTCTGTGGTGATGATGGTCTTGGTCTCAAGTTGTAAGCTGTTTTGATCGTCAGTTTTTTTTTTCTTTTTTGCCAGGTCTCAAGATAATTGGATGTTACTGACAGCTCTAGTTCTGATTCTTTGACTTTTCCTTTGTGATGTTCCTTCGCCAAATATTCCTCGATAGTACCCGGGGGATGAATGGGGTCATACGCTTCCCTGTAAGAAAAAAAACAAACCTCGATGTCAGTAACAGTGATTTTGGATTGAACTGATAAAGTGGTCAATACGAACGTTGCATCTGCACCAGCGTACTTGAGTAGGATAGCTTGTCCGCCCTGGATGAGCAGATAGATCGTCAGTCTTGCGTTTCTGAGTCGTCAGAGAAGATGGCGAACCCACCGGATGCTCTGGGATGAAGCTGGTGATGTCGAATGCGTTTCCGTGGATGACCAGCCAGCACGACTCCCTGCTGGCGTGTGCCCTGACAGTGGCGGCACTGATGTCTTCCATGCCGCTGGTCTTGGGCTCTTGACCGCTTCCCCCACTCCCCCTGGCTGCTGTTGACCATCTCCCCCTCTTGACCACTTCCTTCCCCTCTTGACCACTTCCTTCCCCTCTTGACCACTTCCTTCCCCTCTTGACCATGCCTAGCAGCAGCCCAGACCCACCAGCCAGACTCAAGACTGTCCACTTCTCCCCAGCCAGCACTCCCAAAACTAACAACCAGTGGCTACACGAGTTACCCAATAGGACCCCTCAGAAAGCCAATACCAGGATCCCGATATCCCTCAACCCCACTCTCACCCAGAACGGCATCCTTATCGGCCAGAAACGGATCATCGAACGGATCCGTATCAATCTTATCTCGCTTGTTGTCGTTTGGATCGTCACATCTACTAAAATCTACAAGTTTGTCCTCTGGTCTCTTCTATACACATGGCTGCTGTTGACTAATCAGTTTATCCCTCTTTGGCTAGTGAATTGATTTTCTCGATAAGCGGTCGAATCCCATTCCTTTCAGTCCCACTACAAATAACAGGTACTCAACTCTTGACCAAAACTAACGATCGATATATTTACTGACAGAAACTAAATTTGGCTTAATATAGAATGGCTGTTATTGGTGATCTTAGTAGGAAACTTAATCGAAGCTTATTATAAACTGAAAACTCAATCTCCAATCACTCATATCGACTTACCTCTAACGCCTCAACAGATGAGAGGACCGGCGATGATCCTGAGCTCTTCTGTTTCCTCTAACAAACAACAAAACGGGTTATCGAGATCACTGGTTGGTTGACATCTATTTTCCCGCTTGAATTATAAATACTGATTCAGTTTTCTGTGCAGGGAAACAATTTATCTCCCTTTCGTAAATCACCCCTCTTAAACCGATCCATAAATTCTTCACCATCACCCACTCCATTCCTAATGACATCGAGTTCCACTGATGAAAGTCATAGTAACAGTCACAATAATCACAAGAAGAAAGAGATTTTCTTAAGCCAAGATCCTACAATCAATCCGCTGTCAAGAAGTACAGCCCATCTCTTCAAACGATCAATCCGTCCCTCCTCCTCAACCTCCTCCTCTACACAAGGTTATCATCCGAATTCAGATTCTAACTTCTTACTCAACGCTTCACTCGGCTCTTCTTCGTCCTCTTCTTCTGCCTTTAATTCAAGTCACCTTCATAACCTAAGGTTCGGAGGAAAGTCTTCAAGCGGTATGAGATCGGTTTCCAATTCAGATAGTTTACAAAGGCTCCTAGATGATTGTTTAACTACTACTTCTGCTCCCACTCTAAATACTACTTCTACTTCTACTACTGCTGCTTCTTCTACTTCTAATCCTACTACTATTATCACTCCTACTGCTTCTGCTCCTTCTTAACATAAAAAAAATTATACTGCTTCTTCCTATGATGTACATATTTTTTTCATTCTATCCTTTTTCTTTTCTCATTCAAGTTGTTGCATAGATATGACTTGTACATGGTCTCAATTCCAAACCCCATCCATTTTTTTGATGTGTTAAGATAGGTGAATCAGATTTGAATTACATGACCAGAAAGAAAGAAGCACCAAGACTAACGATTGATTTTGACCAAACAGACGACCCCGGCAGGTTTCATCAAACTTAACACAAGTCACTTGCTACAAAGGGTGTAGTAATTCAAGCTTGTAAAGCAAACCTCTGGAGGACGGACTTGGGCCATAACAGCTGACTGGGAATGAAGTTTTGGTAGGAGGTATCTTCAAATGCTTATCATTCCTTGCCCTCAACACATCAACAGATTTTTTTGCCTGGGTTGTAGACCTTATTGCTTTCATCCAACCAACCAAATCTGGGGAGGTTGATGGGAATCCTGTGACTCCCCAAAAAGTCACCCAAATTCCACAAACTGATATTTTCCCCAGAAGTGGCTAACTTGAACCAGTGTGTTGAGCACATTTTTTGTACACACAGTCTATCATTGATTTTTTTTCTTTTTTTTTTCACATAGGTCTTAATTTCATAGGGGTTTCTACAAGCCCTCCAGTACTGAACTTTCCCACAATGTGTCAACATGGAGGTGTGGAAAATCATGCAAAATGGACTTCTAGCCACACATGATTGGGAGGCTATATATGGGGTAAGTGTCCCCCCCTGATGGTGGTTCACGCTCTTGTTCAAACTCCTACTGCAGTCAGCAGGGATTTTATTTTATTTTAAGTTTGAGGTTTCATGAACAATGGCCTAAATAACAAAGAGCATCCAGATTAGTTGGGTTAAATTTTTGCTAAATTTGACAACCTGTTTGAGGCGGGTTAGCTTACCAAGGTCAATAAGTGGTTTGGTTTGGTTAGTTGAGCAGGGTTGAGTTGCTGAGGGAAGAAATCCTGTCCTGAATTGGCTTAACGTGTGTGACTAACACATGTTAAATGTTGCCAGAATTGAGGACACTTAATGCAAATTATAATGAATTGTTAGTTGAGTGGGTTGTTACCGGATACCAATGCAATCATATTTGTGAAAACCCTGGGGGAGGCAGAAAAGGTATCACCCAACTATGAGATTGTAGTGGGCACTGGAGGACTTCCCATGGCAATTTAGAAGTCGGTCTTGCAAGCTAAATTCTAAATTCTGCTTTCTAAATTCCAATCTTACCACCATGATTGAGGAATTAGAAATAGGATTTAGGATTTAGCTGGGTTTCTAAACCAAAGGGAAGTCTTCCACTACCTTTTCTGCTTCCCCCGGGAGTTTTACAGGTTATAAGCCCAGCATTACCACTGTCATGAGTTCAATTCCCAATGCTTACATCTTGCTAATGTCTCACCTCCCTAGCTTGTAACATCTCATATGCATGTCATAACTGTGTTTTCCACATCTAGTCTTATACATACATACACATATTATTGAATATCAAATCAGGAGTGTGGTTGCCTAAAAATAGTTCCACATTTGATGGGTGCCTTAAATCCCATCTTATATATAAAATATACATAGTATAGTCTTAGGAAAAAATAGTGTTAGTATAGTAGCCAGTATGCGTGAAAGTTGACAGTTAACAAATCTGTTGGTAAGTAACACTTATTGTACCTATGTAGTTTCACACCAGTCCATTTGGTGTCCACTCCAATATCACCTCTGTTGTCAGTGATATTGGCTTGCAGGGGAGTGTTATGGCCTGGTGTTATACCCGTATGGGGGAGAGCAGATGCCCACTACAATCTTGTAGTTGGGTGGTGCCTTTTCTGCCTCCCCCGGGGTTTTTACAATAATGAGAACCTAATTATTTGATTTCTTTTTTTTTTTTTTTTTTATAATACATACCACTAAATAAATAAATAATAATACAATATGGTGAGGCCAAATATATATATGTAATAAAGCGAGAGAGAGAGAGATAAAAAAAAAGAGGAGAAAATGGGGGATAGTGAATGAAAGAAGGGAAAAAGTCTATAAGGTTACTTTTTTGAGAAGCAAAATTAGACGATGGGATGGTAGTGCTTATAAAACGGGCCTAAGGAATTGTGGAATGCTGATAATATTGTCAACAAAGATGATGATGATGATAATGATACCTAAAAGTGATGTATAAATGACGTCTCTTATACTTAAGCGCTATCCCGACCAAAGGGGAAAAAAAAACATGAAATAGGACAAGACACGACCACGTTACTGTCACTGGTTTCTGCTCATTGATTCCAACGATTAAAGAGGACGTAGAATAAATAGAACTGAGGTTGATGGATATGTGATCCAGGTAGTTTTAACTTGTGTCTGGGTGCGCTACTACTATCGAGGAAAGGAAAGAAAGAGGCCGTTCCCAAAAAAAATAAAAATCGACGAGAAAAAAACCATTGAAAGAACACCGATAAGCGCAAAGAAGAGAAAGAAGGGGATATGAATAGGGAGAGAGAGGGGGGGGATCAAGGTTCGTAACCCGGTGGGGCGTCAGTTCCAGTTGTCGAGGCAGTATCAGGAGCCGCAAGAAGGGGATCAGGGATTGAAGCAACGGGTGGTTCCTCGATGACGATAGCGCGTTCCTGGCGTTCTTCTTCGGTGGCAATAGACGCCGCGAGGAGTAAGTCGGCTTCAGGCACGGTATTCCTGCGAGGGAAATGGCTGTACCCGTCGATCGGAGGCGGAAGGTCCTCGCCAACATTCGCCGTGGTCGTTCCTTCAAGCGATTGAGATGGTGGCATACACGCTTGGGAACTGGTACCTGGACCGTCTAGTGGGAGGGAGTCGTCCATCGGTGGCGAGTAGGTGGCTGTAGTGATAATTAAGTGGTAAAAATGAAGAGCTCAGTTTAGAATCAACCAATCCAGGTATTTTAAAGAAGATCTTGGAATACGGGGGACATACGTAGTTCTTCGAGCTCAGCAGGACGTTGACTTTCGCTTTGAAACATGAAATTTTTGACCTCTTCCAAAGCCTCCGAGAATTCAAAACCGTGGCCTTCGTTAAAGATAATCTTAAGCGTGAAACAGTCTTGCGCAGAATGGGAGTTTCCGGTAGCAGGAGGCTGATGAGAAGAAAAGTTTGGTAAGAATTGGTCGAGGTTGCCGTTAGGGACTGGGATGAAAGTGGAGAGGTGGTAGTTTGCAGATAACCAGGGTTGAATGAACCGGCCATCGAACGAGTTCCTGAGCGGGACGGTGAGGGTCTTGATCGCTGGAAGAAGAGGCAGCGGCGGGTTTGGCTCGATGGTCGTTGTTGTTGTTGTTAGTGACGAGGGCACAGGTGGCTGGGGAGGGGGGGTAGGCTCGGCGACTAGAGTGGATGCATTATCGGCAATAAACAGGATCCGTTGGTTGGTCACGTAAATCGTCCCATTGGCCGATCCATCATTCGCAGGTCCATTGAGTGTGATCGCTGATAGGATCCCGCTGAGCGACAATTTTCCTTTCTGTTTAGGATCGCTGGAAGATCCTGCCGCTGTCGTAGGAGAGATCGGTGTTTCGCTAGTCGTACCTGCGCCGGGTGTGGTTGGATCGACATACACCGTAACCGATTTGACGCTTATGAAAATCTTCTCCCCTGGTTAAACCAAGCTACATTAGTGCTGTTTCAGGTGAAGTGGATCTCGGGTACTATGTACTCACCTGGAAGTGGTACTGGCTCGTTGTTGGGAGTGATCATCGAGCAGTTCAGCGCCATCCTATCCAGTGGTTGTCTCGTTCGATGTGGTTGGTTTGTTTTGGTTTTTCCAGTTCTTGAAACTTCTTTCGAGGGATTCCCAGCCTGCCCAGCTGTCACCCGCCTTTCACACAAAAACCCACTTTCACACTCCAAATCCACTCTCTTCACTCGACGATGGTACTCATATCATCAGCGGAATAGGACTATGTAGTACAAAACTTTTTCCCGTGCTGGTACATGCCAGCTGCTTGGTCTCAGGTGTGGGTTGGAAGTTGAAGCTTCGAACGGCATGTTCACGTGCACGTTCGGTGGTGTTCAGTGAGGTTCAGTGGCGAGGCAGACTGCACAATCCCTGCGAGGGTGTTCCGCCGATCCAGTTCCGACATGTTCAGCCCATTCCCCAGGAATTTCGAACTTGCATTTGCGGCATAGTGCAGCAGAGCCAAACCGCTGGACACCACATCGCCCTTGATCATGGCCATGGCTGCACGTGAGGGTCTCATCGCATGCCTTCTCGGTCCAAGAGACCCAGTTTCCAAAGTCGTGCCCACATGTCTCATGCATGGCAAGCGTCATGGCGAACAGGCCAGAGGCCACCGCCAGCAGCATGGTCGGTGTCGGACTGCGCATCGTCTGATAGCCTGCGCGAGGGATATACGGGAGCGGGAAGAGCTGTCCTTTGATTGCAATCTGGGTCGAACACTTGTTGAAGCCGTGACGCAGTGGTCTTGATACCGCTAGGCTACAAAGCAGGGTAGGACTGGGAGCAAAAAACCGCATGTATAAGATGTGGGGATGGTGCATCATGAGCAAAACACTAAAACATTATCAGACCTTTGAGACATGATTTTTCACAACTTCAAAATAGTAACTATCGGGTGCGAGTGCCAGTGAGTTGCTCATCTGGTCTTAGGTGTGGATTGTAAGTTTAGAGCTTTGTCCGACATGCTCCGGTGAACGTAAAGAGGGGTTCAGTGGACGGCGTGGTGGGTTTGATAATCCCTGCAAGGGTTATTTAATGATCTACAGATTGAGTGTTGAGACGATGACACCAGTCTGAAAGGAGCACACTACCACTATATGCCACACTTGCTACAATTCGGTCGCCAATATTCGTGAACTGGTGCCATTGGGTCGAAATGCCGTACCAGCCGAAACCCCGCCCCACTTAATGACGGACTAGAACAGGCTCAATCAATCTGCTCCCCAGGCCTTGCAGAGAGTACCATAAGGCCGCAGGGCGACAGCCCCAGTCGGGTAGATAGCTACCCACTATTAGTCATGGGTATAGCTGGATTATCATCAAGCAAGTGAAGCCGGACTTACCTTCAAAAGGCCAGTTCGACAAATGTTCGACTTGAGAACTTTTCGTAAACAGCGTGATAGCAAAGAAAACGAGATGATTAGTGTATTGATTTGCCGTATACCAGGACCACTAATAACTCCATCTTTACAGCCTGGGACCAACACCCACTTCAAATACACCTATGATCAACTCATATTCCTTCCTTTGCGTTCCAATGGGGATAGAGAATAAAACCAGGTTGAAGTTGAAGGATTTGATCAAATCTCTCCGCACGACGGGCTTATTTCCAGAACCATGTGATGGGCAGGTACTCAATCTGCATAGAGACCGTCGGAGGGCCGAGAAAAGTATACCAGCATATTCTTGGATGGGAGACCCCCCATGATTGGTGCAGTTGAGCCTGAGGCCGCTGATCCCATCGAGCCTGGCCCTTGCGCGCGAAAGACCGCAAGTGAAATGGGCGGGGCTTTGATTATACATTCTTGTGACACACCAGCAGACTAAGGACTTTTTGTCATGGGCCATTGTGATGAGAAGGCACATGAAAGTCGTGAGCCTCATTGTGAGTGGGACCCTTGTGATTAGGAGAATCTCCTTCGATGAAAGTTTCTACCTCTTTCTATTCGACAACCGGCCATCCGCTTAGCCCCATACAGCTCAGCGTGCAAGTGTCCCGGCAATCTACTTGATAACAAGTAGACATCGCTACCCCAGCTATTCTGGCATGTCAAGGGCACCGTCGATTCGATTAGGCCAGAGGCTATGGCTAGTAGACCGTTTGGTGTCGGACTGCGCATCGTTCAGTGATGGACGCATGGGGGAGCGGAGCAGCCGAGGGCGGGGCGGGTTCAGAATCTAGCTTAACGCAAGCCCCATCCTTCGTCGGGTGGTGTCAGGCACGCGCTTTGCGCGGAGGCTCGCTTCCGGAGGTGCCCCCGGCACCACCGGTTCCCGGTCCCTCCGATGAAGGAGATTGTGTTAGGCTACGTTCAGAATCCAACTTGACCCAAGTCCCTTCCGGGGCCTGGATGGCCTAGCGGTAACCATGGCGGTCAACCCGGTGTCAGTCCTGCGACGACAAAATAACGCTACTAGAGCGGCGAGTCCGGTGTTCGGAATTGCATCGATAGCACAAGGCCAGGCAACGGGTATGTAGCGCCTGGCAACACAGCGAGGGTGTGGTGTGACTTGAGCTGGCCAAATATGTAATAAATGTTGAAATTTATGTTCGACCGAGGTTACTGTTGTAGTGTGAGCGGACAACTTGATTACATCAGGTGGAAGCGAACATGAGAACAACATATATAGTCTACGTGTACAAGCATAGCTGTGCCGTAGTCGACTCGGACGGGATATTGGGTATGCTTATACCCAAGTCCCAACACCCCCCTGTCGACTACGTCACTACGGGAGTTGTTCTCCTTGAACCTTACTTGACAATAACCCATGTTTGTCTGGAGTTAAAGCTAAAGAGGTACGAGTATGTAAATACGAGTAAGAAAACTAATATACTAGATTGCATAAAAGGAAAGAACATAATCTTGTAGAGAAATACATGTTATTTATACTATGGGATTATGTAAGAAGAAAAAGAGAAAACACCGTGAGACAGAGATGAACATGAGAAACTAAAGATGATTTGTTGATATAGTCGTGAGTGTTATTCATGACGTAGACTGTAGTTATTAATAATCTTTTACATGAGATTATGTAGTAGAACTACAACAAAAGCTTCTGTAAGTATATTGGCTAGCTGCCTGTCAGTGGATGTCCAGATGAGTGTTGCTTTCTTTTAAAAAAGAGCTTGGTTAGTTATGTAGAATTCTCTCTCAGTGTGTCTTGTGCGTTTATCAGAGCTGTCATTCGTCAATATAGTCGTGAGTGTTATTCATGACGTAGACTGTAGTTATTAATAATCTTTTACATGAGATTATGTAGTAGAACTACAACACATATCCGGTCCATTACATAAGTATCATTTTCAAAAAAAAAAAAACCATTTTGCTACATGATACGTAAGCCGGCTTGGTCGGGGCTCTCCGGGGTCCTAGCTGGAGTAGGACTATGTACCAAGCTAGCAACTTCACCAGTATCAAGCAGCAGCGTGCAGCCTATACACCACTCGGCGGTGATTCTGTATGTGACACTCTGCTATCCATGATTGAATTCTCCCATTCACTCGGACCTACCCACCAAGCCGACAACACGCTGTCACTCAATGTTAACTTTTTTGGACGGCACAGCTGCGCTATCGATACTAAATACGGCGCCTAGCTGGCAGATCATTCAAGGACGGAGAAGGGAGTGCGTTAACTTTGAAGAACCGACAACAGTGTATCAGACCCCTGATATCACTAGTCGAGTGATGAGAAGGAAAGCATACCTGAACGGATGTGTGAGCACGAGTGGATCGAGTGATAATATGATGAAACAAACTTGAATGAAGAAAAGGAGAATTACAAGTGAATGAAAACAACGTATTATCCCTATGACACTTCAATAATCATTACAAGGGTGTTTCCTGTTGGTATTCAAAAAAATACATTAAATGCTACTAAGTCTATTCCGGGGTAGCCGAATATGTAAGCTTCCACAATACCCGATCAAACAACACCACAAAATTCTTAACCAAAATTCTGGCCCATAAGCTCCTACGTGCTTGAGGCAAACTCGGAGCTCACTGGGCCTTGAAGTCATGTCGCTCGCAGCTGGATGACGGTTGACCCTGCAATTAACTTGCAGTAGCCAAACTCGGTCACCAGTGAAACGCAAATCCTGTTATTTCTTTGTAGAAAGCTTGTCTTGAGAATAAAATGTTTTAAGTACTGCCTCAGGGTCACGATGTCGGTATGACTATCGCTATCGCCTGCAACGACAAACAACCCCCATTGGACGGCACCGTGTTTGAAAGACTTCACAATGACAGCTGCGGTCTGGAATCTGGACCCCCAGGATCCGGGTCAACCGGGCTACATCATTAAAGTTTCCTGTTGTTGCGTCCATTGACACATGAGTCTCAGAGCGTCAGCTACGAAACTTGGTGCTTGCCGGCCTGTTCCTATCTTTTGGGCAAAAGTCAATCTAGTAGATCGGAACGGGCCGTGAATTTAGACACTTCGACAGGGTGAATAGCCTACAGATTACATCCTGCTTTTTTTTTGGAGGAGCCCACCATATGACAATCACGCCATTCGCTTCCGGAGAGCCTCTCGATTCTTGACTCCAGAGAGCTTATAAAAGCCCTGACTTCTCTTCATTTGATCATCGATATTTGAGAAATCATTAGTCTCACAAGTTCATCAACAGAGTAGGCTATATAAGGCCTGTCTTACTGTTTTAAACAAAAAAACTTATCCAGGGACTTCCTTCTTTCTGTTCACTTTCTCTACCTTGGCCACAATCTTTTGCAAATCAATCATCAGGAGTAAGGAACCAAGACCCACCCTGACCTTCGCATATTTATAAGCTCCCCGCGACTTGTAAGTCCCTGCCAGCTAAGTCTTTGACCTTGTACTGAATTTTTCAGGTTAGAATAAACATCGGAATTTTAGGTGCGGTGTCAAGAAGCCTTTGATTCCAGGTAGCTTTTGGTTGTACCGGGTGATATATACTGACCAAGAGCATGTCAATTACTCTTTACACCAGGATCGTCCAAAAAAGAAAAGCAAAAAATGAAGTTCCATATTTTATTCCTGTCAATAATTCTCCCGATCAACATGATTTCAAGCTGCGAGATGGTTACAGTAAAGAACGAAAGAACTAATGAGACTTATCAAGTGGCTGCATCTTTTTTGGAAATGACTTGTACTAATTGCGGTGTTGTGCGGAAACATAAGAAAATTGTCGTTGGTGGAACTGAGATGAAGTGGTGTACCGAATGTCACCCTGGCCCAGTTTTTGTATCCCAACCCTAGCTCTACAAACTTGTTATTTCATCTCATTACCAAGGAAAAAGAAATTTGATTCGCTTGGAATCAAAAAGTAAAACATTCAAATAAATATTTATGCTCGTTCTCTGAAAACGGTTCCTACTAATTCCAAGGCTAATCATTTTACAAAAAAAAAATGTTATCATGCAATTCGTTATCTGTTGTTCCTTTTGTCTTGAACTTATTCTATGTTCCGGTACATAGCTGCATAATCTCAAGGCAGAAAATAACCCGCTTGACGAGTTACAATCAGTTTACAAGAGCAGCAGTGTTTGTTTGTAAAAAGTTGCTTCAATTCGGAATTTAAATTAAGCCTGATCAATAGCACCACTTCACCTGGGCATTGATACACTTTGAGCTTCACATCTCTCTCTATTTAGCTTGCCAACTCGAAGAAAGAGAACGCGCTTATGCATGCATGCACGAATTTATTATTGGCATATCGGGTAGAAAAACTGACCTATTAATATATATATTTGTGTGTGTGGGGGGGGGGGGGGGCTTGGAAAAGTAAGTAGCTAGTCTGATTGTATTGTCGGAGGAACAAGTGAGCTTAAATGCGTGTATAGAAATAATGAAGATATTTTATGGCAGTGGCAAATCAGATTCGAATATCACACGCTGGTTTGGCTTTCCACAAATGGGTAGAGTATTGCATTTTACACCGGGGGAAGTGAGGAGGAGTGAGATTGATCGATTTATTCAAGATGCTTATTCCTGTTTAGGCGCTCGTTATCACTACTTCATCTTCGACAGCGTGTCCGTAGAAATGATGTTCAGCTGTAAGAGTCAGTTTTTGTTTACTATGATCTATTTACTTTATTCGGTTTTGTACACATGTGGTTGTAAACCTCCGCGGGTGCCTCTAGACGACCTATATAGGGTGGTGAAGACTGCCGAAGGGCCCGTTGATACCTGATTAAGATAATGAACCAAGCGTTTGTCTCATTAGCTCATGGATGGAGAGTAATAAGGGGCGAGGTACGGAAACCACACCGGACGTCCAAATAAACGTACCACATCACGAGTCCAAATGATGGAAGCGGGATCTTCCAAGCCATCGATCATGAGGGTGATGTTCAGTCGCAATCTTTTCGATAAAATAGTCGAGTTTGGAGGCTACGTCTTGAGCCTTAGTTCGAGCGAGTGCGGTGGCATCGGGTAAGAAATTGAGATGCTGCCAAGCCTTGAAGGAAGCCACGCTAGACTTGAATCGTTTCAACGAAGCTGGGTGAAAAAATCCGTTGGGGTCCTTCGGGATCACATCTGGTAGGGAACCTTCATTTCTCTGTTGTTTGAGCGTCAGTAAGTTCTTCGTCCCACTAGGATTATTTACTGGAGAATGCTCCGGGTATCTGTTGCTCACAGGGTCGATTTGATTTCTGGGCATCAAGAACGATTCTTTGGCTTCGGTTCCGGCCCTGGGGGCCAACGTGGAGCTTGCCCCTCGAGCGGAGTTGACGATTGGAGACGCATTGGCCGCAGAGGATAGTATAGTGAGATAGATGATCGCAGATAGTACTGTGGTGGTGAAGAAAGCCGAGTGTACCATTATGTTTACCTCCGCTGTTGAATAAAATCAGGAGTCTAACTTCGTGCTAAGTGATTGGAAGGACTACAGGGTATATGATGATGTCCGATATCTGGGCAAGTTTTACTGATTGACTGCTCTACGAACACCAATTCGAAGGGGTTGAGGCAAGAAAGATACAATCCCGAGATGGCCCAGTGGAAAGGAAGAAAGGATTACAAAGAATGCATGCCCCAGGGGCTTCAGGGCCATCTCCTCCGCAGGTGAGTTTGCACTAGATATATAAGAAAGGGGATCCATGCACTTATGTATTGATAACATTTATAGAATGTGTTTGCGCACATATGAGCAAACTTTTATTTCATTTGCCTTCTTTAGATTTACACCCTTCCAACTTCTCATGTGTCCGTAAGGTCCCACCTGGCTTGATATAAATAGATTTTCCAGTTCATATTTGTAAGCATTCTTACGAGTAAATAGATACGTTGTTGGGCAGCTCGGTCAAGCCTTAATAACGGCGGGCTCTAACATGCATGGTGTAACGCAAGCCAGCTTGTCAACTGCAGAGGGCTGCTTGTGCCAAGAAAGTCGGCCTTCCCAGGAAAAGGGCTTGGGTATGCCTCTGCTTCGAATCTTTCCACGTGAGGTTGATCTGCCTTTCGAGAAATTGTAACCTTGAAAGCACCCTCGGTGTTCGTTGGAATGCTGACAACTGGGAGGTACAGTTGCGTATGGCATAGAGACCTGTAGGACTTTTTGGGTGGTCCGGATTGCTTGGGGTCAACAATCCCACCGAAAAATGCCCGGTTGGGCGTAGAAGAGGGGTAAACAGTCATATTGAGCGGGGATCGAACCTGGACGTTGAGTTGCTTCAGTCCAGGCTGTGGCTGGGCGGGCCACAGCAATGAGAAAACGGTGAAAGTGCAGCTGTTCAAGGTGTGAAAGTATGTTTATGAATAGCTAAGAGCATCCGTACCGGTGACTAAGTTAGCTTGAATTGAGGGACTGGATTCTGGCTAACCATGGCTAAATATACACCACGGGTTGAATTTTCTCAAGACCTCGCACTGGCTCGACAGCGGGGTTGAAAACTGGGCCGCACTGGCCCATCTGCCCTGTGATTAACAGCGGAGATGGGTCGACGTCAGGGACGGGTCGGATGCACGTTGGTCTTACCCATCCAACCCAAAAGTCATGCCACCACTTTTGATGCATTTTGTTGGCATGATGACCAGGTTGGACCTGGACTATGGATCGCCCAGCCAACACCATTCTGCCATGGTGAGCAGGCCCACGGTATTGGTGGGTTGAACATCAGACCAGTTGTTTTTTGTGTCAGCCAAGTTGGTGCATTGACACGTTGGCCTAACCTCCAATCAGGATCCATTGATGAGGTTGGGTCAGCAGTGGGTCAGCCTGAATCTGCAAGTCTAAGAAAAATGAAAAATAAAAACAAGGGGGTGGCATGAGCTTCTTTTGGTCAGAGAAAGAAGCTACACATCTACAAAAATTTTGAAAAAAAATGCAACCAAAAAATACTTGTCATTCTTTTGGGAAAAATTCTTGGAACGGTAGTACCAAAATGTGGAAGTTGGGGTACAAGGCTGTGTAGAAGGCTTTACCAGTTATATAGCACTTGGCCTAGTGGTGATCCCGCCTGGCTCCTCCTGCCCAGCAGCAGGAGGGCTAGGTGGGTTTGAGTCTTGCACAAGGTGGGTTTATTTTTGACAAAGCCAGCCAACGGCGGACCCCAAGCCCGCGTCAGGAGCAGCCAACAACGGACCTTGGCATAAGGCCTTTGTCAGTAGATGAGCCAACATAGTGTCTCTACGCAGGCCTTCCGTTGGAAGATGAGCCAACGGTGGATCTCTACGGAAGGCTTGCATTGGCAAATGTGCCAACGTAATGGCACCCGACTCCCGCTATGAGACATCACGTTGGCCACCAAATTTTTTGGGTGGCATTGGGGAGATTGGGTCGATGATTTTTTTTTGTCAGCACTTAGTCGACCAAAGTCCGTGGTGTAGCAATGGTTAACCACAAAACTAAACTGTTAGCCGGCGGTTTAACCAAGACCGGTGCTGTTGAAACGCACACGCTAAGTTATCTTGGCTAGTTTGAACTTTAGCCGCAAGAGGTCTTAGCCTCAACCAGTACGGATGCTCTCAGATGATAATTAGATGATTATCATGTAACATGTGAGAGAACTGGGTTTATATACCCAATACAAGCTAGGTGCAAAACAACTGAGAGTTATGCAAAGAGATTGATAACAAACATGAAACAAGAGCCATGGAGGCCCAGGCAAACATGGCTCCACAAGGTAGTCAGGGCAGGCCTAGTTGTACATAACTAGGCCACCTGGAGGTGACTGACCAGGCAAAAGTCTCAACGGCTGCAAGGTGCTGTTGCTATCAACTGACACCGCAGACTTCTCACTGTGGCTGTGGCCCGCAGTGTTGTGATGAGCCATATCAAAACTTTTTTATCTTCTACATTACATAGTTCAAGGCCAGCGCACAAGAACAAGACTCCAAGAACACCATGCAAGGGGCCCAGACGGCAAACTCAAGGATCAACGGCTCAAGAAGGATGAGGAGCAAAGTCACAATCTGAGAGAGCCAGGGTATTAGAAATCCCTTCTTCTTTCTATGTCTCATCATATTTCCTCATTGATATACACAAATTATCCCTGCTCCCTTTCTTTTCATTAGTTTCACACTCATACACCTACTTTGGGATGAGTCATTAGTTTCATATGCATGCAGCTCCTTTGGTCCTTATAAGCTTATTTTTTGACACTAGTCCACTGCGCCAGACTGATCTTTACACTACTTTTGTTCCCCATTCTACCACCTAGATGCCTATATAAAGAGCCTTGTTTTACCTCCTTCATTGTCTCCTCATCAGTTTCCTGCGCCATCAGCCTGGTCATTAGTTAGAGTCTTATAGTTAGAGTTACAGTCCTAGTATGAAATATATTCCTTTACCCTTTATACCACTTGACGCCAGTAGCCAGTCTGGTTCATTAGCCTCTCTTAAAATCCGCATCCTTCCTCTTCAAGATGACCTGTCACAGAAGATACTGTCTTGTCACCGCCATCTCGGTAGGAGTCCATACTCTTACTCTTGTCTACTACTCTCAGATTATCTTGGAGGGCAGCATTTCAAAGCACCCCATCCCCTCCAAGCTCTACCCATCCCACTGAGTAGTTTCACAGCATCTCTCAGTCAACTGCTGCAGTGAAGATGAGACCAATGATGAGATCGAAGATGAAGAACATCAGTCACTGCAGTCCGGTGTGGTGAGACCATTCAAGATCAATCAGGACCAAAAAAAAACTTCAGGACCCAGGG
>LUKR01000740.1:0-17316 GCA_019395275.1 Puccinia brachypodii
CAAATTTGAATAAGAGACAAATTTGAATAAACTTAATTGAGAAAGTTTTTATGTTGGCGGAGAACTTAGAGAGAGACAATTTAAGTTGATAACTCTACTTGTTAAACTACAACAGACAACTTAACTTACAATTCTACTAGGATTGTTAGTTCTAATAAATCAATCTTGACTATCTATAAGTAAGGGATATGAGAAGATGAGATCTGAGACAAGAGAGTTATAATCATAACTAGGGATTCAGGCACTGCTTGTACCTGCCTATCCAATGAGTCCTTGGTACAGCCTGTCCAAGCAGTTCTCAGACATTGCCGTCCAACAATTTGTCAATCTGGCCAGTCCAAGCAACGGACAGGCGGGACCATCTACCTGGATGTGCAAGTCTGAGAACTTGTTGGACAGCCACTTCCAAGAACTTTTTGGACAGGCCAGTCCAAGGACTTGTCAGACTGGAACGTCCAACCAATCAGTTTTGGCAGTGAGGGTACTTAGACTACAAGAATTTGATATGAGAATACATAACCTGCTACTTTTGAACTATAATATATGACTACTTGAGATGACTAAAAGAAGGTAAAGAGAGACAGAAAGAGGATGGACAATCAGGAAAGAATCCCAACAAAGTGGACTGCTTAATGTGTACAAGACCAAGATGAGCATACCAAAATGAGGATTCTATAATGGTTGATTAAGACTGCTAGGTGAACTGTAAAATGAATGCTGTATTTATATATTGTCTGTGCTCTAATTATGTAATCTTTGTTGGAATTTGTGGTTATAGGTTATTTTTAGTAGAGACTAGTGTGTGTACTCCAATTTTGGAGTAACTGATCATGAAATCTGTTGAGTTTTAGACTTGTAGCGTGCGCACCTCGCCCGCGCACTCAGGACTGCGGAGCAGCAAGCTAGCGATACTCGCAACTTCAACCGCTTAGGTCTAGCCACTGAAGAGTTTAAGAATCAATCCAGTCGGTCTCTCTCAACTCCAGACTCGACAAGATTCACGATTCCAGAACTAGCTCAAGATCTCGCTTGCTCACTCACTCAAGTCCTTCAACTGTAAAGTCACACCGCTCACCCTCTCTCATCCGCTCTTTCTAACTCCTCCCCTCTCCCTTCCGTTCATCATCAAGATCAATACTCGACTCGTCTCAAGTATCTAGTCAAGGCTCTTTTTTTCTAGCATCACGTCTGCTCAACGTGCTGTTGGTTATTCCTCTCTCTTTTTCTTTTGTCTATTATTCTCTCCTGTTCCTTTCTGTTGTTTGATGTTAAAATCACTGATCTTCCTTTTCCATCCGTGTTTCCTTTTCATTTTATCTGTCTGTTTCAGTTGCTTCCTATCCTTCGCTTCCTTACTTCATATCAAAGTCCTCATATTCTCCCTCATTTCTCCATCTCATTAGCGGTACGCGTCTTTCCTCCTCTTCTCCATTTCTTCTTTTTCATTTTCTCTTTGTTGTCTCCTTTTCTAATCTTTTTTTTTTGTCTTTTGTTCTGGTTCTTGTTTTTCAGCAATCTTATCAAAATTTCATCAAAATCACTTGGATCTCTCAAGTGGTAAACTGCTTCTTTCTTCATCCCAAACCTCAAGTTCTTCAATTGACCTCATCAAATCATCAAGTTATTTCTCCACAGTCAATTCACTGGGATCATTTGTGAAGATTCAATTGCTGCAAGGTATCTCTTTTATTTCTTTATTTTATATTTATTAAATTTTCTTTGTGACCAGTTTCCTTTCTTTAATTAAGCTTTTATTCTTTTATTTTGATAAGATACTATTTATAGTCACCCATTCTTATTGCATATTGGTTCTTAGCTTAAACTTCCTGTTCTTTTTAGGTGATTTTATTTGATTTTTATTATTTCTATTTTTCTTATTTCTTTTCTTTTCTTTAAAAAAATTGAAATATATTTCCTTTTAGCCTATAAAATTATCAACCTTGTAATATATGATTAAATAATTAAGGAGGTGTATGTAATGTGTGTTTTTGATATCTTTTGAACCATGAGGAAATTGATATTGGTACCAGTGGGTGACCTAGGTTAAGTTGTGGTGTAGAGTCTGGTTCTGTAATAATATTTAATAAATTGGTTATCCTTGAAGTGATATTTGGTTGTATTTGTTGAATGTTAGAGGAATATTAGATAAATATTAGGATTACCACAGTGTCTGGGGCACAGGCCAAAGTTTGACAAAAATGGGCCATTGACTTTGACAATCCTGGTTGATGGTGGGTGGTATTGAGTATTAACCAGCCATCAACTCTGTCAGCTGCATAAATTTTGATGGCTGGTATGAACTAGCCATTGGATCTATCACCTTGATCTGAAATTGATGGCTGGTATTGAGGTATCAAGGATTTAGGCTCACATGCGGAATAGCTGCGGAGGAAACGTGACACTCATAGTTGCACGGATGATGATAAATAGAGTTGAAACCTAATGAAGCTCTTTAGTTACTGCCCTCTGTTCCCATCAGTTGTAATCTCTTTTCTTCATTCTCAGTTTTCAACCTCATCTTGAATCATCACTCAGCTCAACTTGTGTCATTCTTCCCCTCGCCCAATCGTTCAGGTGTGACCTATTTCATTCATCTCTTCAGCTTCTTTTGTCCTAACTCATTCTCCTTGTATTTCTTCATTTCATCAGGTGTGCTTTTCTTCTCATCACTCAACTCAGTGAGAGTGTTTCTCACATCGTCGGTTCTTCAAAAAGGTGTGCCTCATGATAATTCATTCTCAGTTTTCAACCTCATCTTGAATCATCACTCAGCTCAACTCGTGTCATTCTTCCCCTTGCCCAATCGTTCAGGTGTGCTCTTCTTCTCATCACTCAACTCAGTGAGAGTGTTTCTCACATTGTCGGTTCTTCAAAAAGGTGTGCTCTTCTTCTCATCACTCAACTCAGTGAGAGTGTTTCTCACATCGTCGGTTCTTCAAAAAGAACTCGCACACACACCTTTCTTTTCCTTTAGCTGGTCTAGTTGTTTATGAGAGATGGATGAGGGATGTTCAGGCTTTCAGGTGTTCAGCATCTACACCACAGACTTTGGTCAACCAAGTGCCAATGTAAAAAATTGTGTTGGTCCAACCTCCCAGACCCCACCAAACATTTTTGGTGCCTGACCCAATGTCTCATAGCGGGAGTAGATGCAAACCACTGTTGGAATGTCTTCCAGTGCCAGGCTTGCATAATGTCATGGTGTCACCTGCTCCTGACACAGGCTTGGGGCCCGCTTTTGGCTGACTTCAAGGTTGTGCTGGCATTGTCAAAAATAGACCCATCTCTTATGAGACTCAAACCCACCTCGCGCTCCCGCTGCTGGACAGGAGTAGCTAGGTGGGATCACCACTAGGCCACATCAGGGGATTTTCTTTGGCACTTGAAAGCAAGTGCCTACATGGGTACAAAGGGGCCCCTTTGTACCTAGGTAGGCACTTGCTTCCAAGTGCCAAGTAAACTTCCCTGGTGCCAAATGCTATATACCTCATCAGGCCTTCTACACAGCCTTATACTCCATCTTCCACATTTTGGTACTATTGTTCTGAGAATTTTCCCAAAAGAATTTGACAAGTGTTTTTTGGTCAATTTTTTTTTTCAAAATTTTTGGAGATGTGTAGTTTCTTTCTCTGACCAAAAGAAGCTCATACCACCTACTTATTTTTATTTTTCATTTTTTTTAGACTTTCAGATTCAGGCTGACCCACTGCTGACCCAACCTCACCAATAGATCCTGATCAGAGGTTGTGCCAACATGTCAATACGCCAACTTGGCTGACGTGAACAGCTGGTCTGAGGTTCAACCCACCAATACTGTGGGCCTGCTGACCAGGGTAGAATGGTGTTGACTGGGTGATCCATAGTCCAGGTCTGACCCGGTCATCATGCCAACACAATGCATTGGAAGTGGTGGCATGACATTTGGGTTGGATGGGTAAGACCAATGTGGGTCCAACCCGTCCCTGACATCAACCCATCTCCGCTGTCAATTTCAGGGCAGATGGGTCAGTGTGTGCCAAATTTCAACCCCGCTGTTGAGCCCGCACAAGGTCTTGAAAAAATTTGACCCGTGGTGTAGTTGGTTGTGGGACATGTGCATGACAGTGCTACTACATATAAGAATACTGAAGCCAGGCCGGCAGCAGCTCATAACAGGGCCAGACCATTGTGTCTTGAAGGTGGTGGCTATGGTGGTGCCTCAAAACCACAGTTTTTTGGTTATCACCCCTCTCACTCAAAACCCACAGGGTAATTTCTAGATTGAGACAGTGTGTGTTCAACAGATTTTGTTTTCCCTGTGTTTTTGATGAAAAATCCACAGCACTGCCAATTTCAGCTTCCAAGTTCAGCTTGGTAAAAGTTTGGCAAAGCTTGTGTATCAGCCACCATCACACTCAGATCCATGGGGCATGTCTCTGTTTTGGCACCACATAGAGTATTGTGATCAAATTAATTAATTTTTGACTGGTTAATAGACCTCTCATTGATTAATATACCTCAAGCTAAATTCATTCATACTGAAAGTGTAAGATTTTGGAAAAGAAAGAAAAAAAAATCTTCAGGAAAATCTGAGTTTAAATTGGTGTATCTGTCCTTAGGGTGACCCTCTTCAATCCAAAATTAACTAGACTGCTAATTTTGCCTCTTAAGGAGGTGTATGCAGGAGTATTTGGCCTGAGTTCAAGCCATGCTGTGCCTAGTTTTGCAGCCGGGTGCCTGTATTTTTCAATTTAGCCTCAGGAACTCTCTGTGTGGACCCCATGGGTGCTTCTCTATGGTGACTATGCCAATGGCCTTTAGTGGGAAGATCCTGGCTTTACGGGAAAGTTGGTTTGGGCTCCACATATAATTACAAGTTATTTCCACATGGAGGTGCTCTGGGCCGGGTGTAGATGAGGCAGACATGGAAAGAATACAACACTTGTTCAGTAGATTGATAACTGAATACTCTACAGAAGAGAATCATGGGGTTAATCATATTCAAAGGAATTTTCATCAAAGATGCCTTGAATCTTGGGATCTACTTGAGGTTACCCAGATTATTTTATTTTTGAGACTAGTTGATCAAGCTTGTTTGATGAGGTGGTATTTGGATATGAATTAATTTATTGAATGAAACCTTCACCATATCATTGATTTGAATTGTTTGAATTGGATTTAGATGGCTGACCCATGATGTAATCCAAGTGGTTGGTTGGCTTTTTGAATATTGATAAAAGTGGTTGGTGAGTTGATCTCCTTCTGGAACTGAAGCTGATCCAGGGATTCTGTCTGCTTGATAGGGGCCATGGTCAATTGGGATTTAAATATTTTTAGCAGGACCAGTGTTTGATATTGGCCACTTAACTATGGGGGAATTCTGTTCAACCACCTCCTTGGTAGCATGTTTTCTGGTCACAACTACATAACCAAAGTAAATACTCTGTTGGGTAACCTTATCCTAACTTAACAAAGTCCCTAGGCTTCCTGGTTAAGGTTTTGCACTGGTCCTTGAGCAATGCAAGGGGGGCTTGTGGCGTAGATGCATTGTCCTTCACATCACAATTGGTGAGTTTCTCACATGCAAGTTTAAAAATATTGTCCACAAAACAGAAGTGAAAATGTTTGAACCAAAGATTCTTGTGAATCTTTCTGTACTTTCCATCTACTCACCATAATCTTACTGCCTTCCAATCATGCAGATTTATCCCTTTCAAAGTTGAGATTTCTAGGTTTTGTATGTGGCTGTGCACTAAAAACGGACCATTTTCATACCGTTTTTTCATTAAGCAAGAAAAAAAAGAAGAGAAAGAGGTGAGAAAAAAAAGAAGAAAATATATATATATATTTAAGAGCATCAAAAAATTGCCACAAGAGCTTTGAGTAGAGCAAACAAAGAGGAAAGGAGTAGCACTGCTCTGTTCAAAATGGGTCTGGACTATCCCAATATCAAGTGGTGTGCTTGAGAATTGAGGAAGAGTGAAAAACTAGCTCAAAACTCATATTGTGACATGTGAAATTCCCTTTCTTTGGTATAAGCCTTGCATGCACTTTGTGCCTCAGCTCCTGGCCAGCCAAGTGCTCACAAGATGTAGATAATCTAGCACCACATCCAGAATGATTGTTTTCTTATCTACCCTAGTCCCTAATCAAGCCAGAATTTCTGAAATTTATCCATCTGTTTGTGTGGGAGAAGAACCCTTAATGAAGATTGTTTGGGATCCTTCAGATGTTGTGTAAGGTTTTCCAAAGAAAAATTGCATATTTGAAGGAAATAATAATCTTGCAACTAGCAGCATATTTGGCTGAGTTGAGATCATTCCATTTAAACTGGGATTCACTCAACCACTTTGAACTTTTTTGATCTCAACCAATTCAATATAAATACAATTTTATGTACCTTTGAATTCTACTTCATTTGTTGAGATCAATCAACCAAGTTTAAATTGGTTGGGTGCATCCCGGTTTTGCTGGTCTGAACTCAACCCAGAAAAATATTCTGGCAGTGTTGATTGAGTAACTGTGATACTTGTTTTCTTGTTTTTATCTTTGATCTTTCACCAATGCTAGACATGTTAGAGATTTAAGATAAGACTTTCTTCCAGTTATAAACTGGAAAAAGAGGGAGTACAACTCAGCAGAGTAGTCATTTATTGCCCTCCATGTATCCATTTGCACATCAGTCTTCCCTGAGGGAACTGCCAGCATATTTTGCTGGGATGAGTTTATCCCAGCTGAAATGGGATGCAACCAACCAATTTAAACTTGGTTGATATAAATTAAAGGATTTATATTTCATCAGTTGTGATCAACCAAGTTTAAATTGGTTGAGTTCATCCCATTTTAACTGGGATAACCTCAGCCCAGCCAATTATGCTGGCAGTGGGGTCATTTGCACATCAGTCTTCCCTGAATGTCAATCCAATAGTACAAGAGAGATCTAAGTTAGAAATAGTATGATGTTGATGAATTTTAGCCTGAATAACTTGCCTTGGGGTGGCACAAGAAGACTATAACCAGCAGATTGAGTTGATGTAATGAACCATCTAAACCCTCTTTACTCAGACATATGATAGACAGACAAGCAAAGTTGAGCCAGGGCATGTGCATAGGAGTGTCAACAGCCAACAGGAAGGAGTGATGAGCAACATAGAAGCAGGCATGTGGTGGGCAAGTCAAGAGAACCAAAACTGGGGGAATGGTTTTACCTGTGCACTTGGGAGGATGATGCCAATATGTGGCCCCTACCAGCTCCTGCATTTGTACAACTCAGAGGTGCACAATCCATGATCCAGCATCTTTTACCTTCACTAGACAGGGATGGTGGATCTGCAAAACACGTGTGAGTGACAGCATGGAATGAAAACTTTTTTTTTGGGGCCAACAATGCCCCAAGGGAAACTCACGCGGGTTCATTCTGTGAGACTGTTGACTACCCATGCCTAAATGGGTCCAAGCATTTTGGTTTCTACTCATTTATTTAACTTTGCAATCATACACTTCTCCTTGTGATGCCGTCATAACAAGGGCCTCATTTGTTTTGAGCGACTGCTGTGCCATCAAAAGCAAAATAGGCAAACGCTGAAAATTTCCATTCAAAGAAACAGGTAGATAGATACAATGTGACAAAATGAACAAGAAAATCTTTTCTATAAAAGTGGACAAAAAAAAGGAGATTGAAAGAAGTGAGAATCAATCGAAGGAAATCAAATCAACAAAATAGCAAGCCATTTATATGATGCAAGAGAAGGAAAAGAGTAAAGGTTTGCAAGGATATATATGTGCATACATAAGAAAGATGATAGTCTATCCGAAACGGAAGCTGAATTGTCCACCACTACCGCCCCCGCCGAATGGGTTTCCACCCGAATGAGCTTGTTGGAAGAATTGTTGGAAAATGGGGTTCCCTCCTCCCCCTGCGAACGGGTTTCCGTGTTGTCCTGACATCGGATCATTCGGATCGTCACCTACAAGAACAAAAAAAGGTGGTCAGTTCTTCTCCCCTCCAATGGAAAAAAAGATAAATGGGATCTGGGTCTTACCGTTGTCGTATCGCGCTCGTAACTCTGGGTTCGATAATACCTCCTGTGAAATCATATCATAATCGCCCCCCTTCAATTATATAAACCACGCATAATAAACCTGAAAGGAAACAGTAGACTTACATAAGCCTCATTGAGCGCGGTCATTTTAGCTTGAGAGCCACCCTTATCCTGTTCCCGTCAAGAAAAAAAAGATAAGTATTCAACAAGAACGGAGGACAGAGAAGTGTAGGATAGACGAACAGGATGGGCTTTGAGGGTGGCTTTACGATAAGCTTTTTTGAGAGTACGTTCATCGGCGTTTTTGGCGACGCCTAAGACTTTGTAATAATCTTTTTGTTTCGAGATTTTCAAACCTTTTTGAGCTTTCCTCAACCGATTAGCGATTTCTTCTTGATCTTCGTTCTTATTGTAAGCTTCTTTCAGCAGATTGACGGCAGGTTCCCATTCCTCGGCTGCCATTAATGTCTCGGCTTTACTGATGATGCCCCATACGTCTTGGTCGTCTCGAGAGTGTAGACTTTCACAGATCGAGTGCGAGTTCTTCAGTTCATTCAAGCCTACATATGCCTTACATCCAAACGAGTATAACGACGTCAACAGTTTCGAAAGACCTTCTACGTCCTCGACCTCGGCTGAGATTAGGGGTTCATCAATGCCCGTCTTGGGATCAGCTAATTGAGATTCCTTGATAATTGACTTGGTTTGTTGAATGAGACCCTCGACTTCGTTCCCTTTGGGAACCAAGAGCTTGATGACCGACCTATGCCCGTTCGAATTACTGAAGTTTCTGACTTTTGCTAACTCTTTCTCGTATGCTTTCAGTTGTCTGAACGCTTTCTTACAAGCTTTGGATTCCGGGTCTGAATGTAAACATTTCTTGATAGGTTTCATTGACTGTTCCATCGGTTGCTCTAGGAAGAAGTATGATAGAAACGAGAGACGAAGCGCGGCCACTGGACTGTTGGGTGATAAATGGGTAACATGACTAAAAAAAGGATGAAGGTAAACAAAGTTGGAATCAGTTGTGTGCTTGTATAGAGAGCAGGATTATTTCTTGCAATTAGGCTTACGTGAGATCACCGACAGCCTCTTGGATATGACCCTGCATAAAGTGACAATCGGATCTCAATTGACGCAGACTGGGGCTCTGCGGGCTGGTTTTGATGGCCGCTGAAGCCTCCTCGACACATTGAGAGTATTTTTTGGATCGGATGTTCGAGCGGGCACTTTGGAGGTGTTTCTGGGCAGATTTGAGGTCTGCTTCTACGGATGCAAGATCTACGGAAGACTTGTCATGGTTCTTCCTGAACGATTTTAGTTCGGTTTCACATGCATCATAGTCGCCCGATTTGAGATGAATCTTAGCCAGTTGGATTTGAGCCTTATCGAAATCCTTGAGACTGAGAACTTTCTGTAAAGATTGAGAGGCATGGTGATTTTGACCCAAGCTCATCTGAGTGGTAGCTTTCTTGTAAAGGGTGAGATAATCATCCGGGTCTCGTTCGAGCACGAGTTCGTAAAGTTCGAGCGCCTTCAAGGCTTGGCCAGTCGCCAGGAGTGAGTTGGCTTTGGTGATCAGTTGAGAGGTGGGCAGCTCTGAGGAAGAGGATGATGAGTCGGAGTAGGCCATCCGAGCCAGAAGAGAGATGACGGCCAGTAGGAGCAAGGACTTGGTCCGAAAGGGGTGGTGGACTGCATAGGTGGTCATCGTGTTAAGCTGAAGTGATAGGAGTTGATTCTGGAGATGGTTTTTGGAGGAAACGGGAGAATGAGTTGGATTGTGGTGGTCAAGAGGGACAAGGACGGTCAACAACCCCCGGTAGTCACCAGCTGGCTTCTCTCTATCCACCAGCGCCCCCCTCAGCCGGACTTACTCCGCTCCGACCGAATACAGCCCATCTCCACGTCACTCGGTTGGGCCGCATACACCCTCAGAACGAAATAGAACAATCTCACCAGGACCCCGTTGAACCCAGGACGTCGAGATTCGTCGTCTGGACGACCCCCAGTAACTTATCAACTAATCCCGAAGCAAAGAATAATTCGCTTCTATCTTGTTCACGGGGAACATGCACACGAGACAGATGCGCTTGGGTGAAAGATTCCATGTCAACAGACGGTCCATTGTGCATTTTCTGCGACAATGAACGACAGATGGGAAAAATGTACGAATAGACGATATCTTGGCAGTTTCAGTTCTTGTACTGACTACCAACCACCAGCACAACGCATAAGGGTATGGATGGGTCTATGCCGCTTCCCTTGGCATATCCCGTTGACTTCATCACACGAGTTTCACCCAAGTCAACTGGGTGGTCTGTCGGTGACATGAATAATGCTTTGAAGTAGTCTCAAGCTGGTGATCATGGGATGAGTAGAAGGAAAGAGCAATTAGTATTGTTAAACTTCACATCATCTGCGGTAGATGCAACCTCTGCACAGCAATATTATAGTTAGGGATTTCTAATTAATAGTTGGACGTTTCAAATAATAAGCATTTCCTCCATCATGATGAGTTGGTAGGGTGAGCTCCAATCAGCTCATGATCATCTGTTCATCAAAAAAAAAAATTAAACGCGTTCCTCTTTCGCGTGCACAAAAAAACAACAGCAACAACAACAATCACAATACTCGTATTTATAGTTTGACAAACCAGGACACCATTTTGGGTTGAAATTGGTTGCAGGGATATATAATGTCTGGATTGATTCTTGAGGAATATAGACCGGGCCGTATATTCATCTTTTTAATCAGTGACAAAAGAGAGCCATGCAATATTAAGACAGCTATGGCCCGAAGTCCCCCCAAAAAAACAATGTCGGACATCCGATAATTACGAATTCTCCGGACTTATATTTTTACCAACTAAATCATCACTATATAATACCCTGCAAGTGACAGAAGTGACGCCGGTAGAGGTTCTATACCGCCCGGACTTAATCAATCCGACTGATGGGGCGACCAGACTCATACTTGGGTTTTTGAGCTCTGCTAGCGTGGTGAAAGTTTCGGTGGCGACATAGGATACTGCAAGCAGAATTTAGTTGTTGTCGTCCAGACACTTCAACAATATCAGTCCACTGGATTAAATAGGACAGAAAAAAAGCTACATCCAAGATATTAACATGAAGGTAATCAGGTTGTCGAATTCATCTGGCACCCCTAAAAGTCATTTGATCCTCCCCCTCAACATGCCCTACACCTAGTGAACAGAGCTACAAGTTTAACAGTCTACATAACACCCCGCCCGGCACCTTTTTGCATCGATGTTGGTCAGGAAAGTCTTGAAGGTTTCTTAGTGGCAAGCATGGAAGGCTCCAGAATTTTTTGATTTGAAAAAATTATGACGAAGTGTTTTACTGAAGAGTCGATCAAAGCAATATATTTCCGTAACAGACGTCATCGACGGTTTACAGAGAAAGCAAATTTCAGCTTCAAGTCACATCTCTCAGCTTATGAGAATCTCATTCATCTCTCACCTAAGGTGGATTAGAACGTCCATATTCCAAACTTGTAGTTCAACTCCTCTTCTTTTTCGGACTTGCAACGGCCTATGCATTGATATCTTTCGTCGAATTATCCATCCAGAGTGGTACCCCCATACGACTGTTGGAACATTTTACAATGTTTTCTGGATGGGTTCTTCCCCTTTTCGTTGAGCAGAATTTCTCTGTTTCAAATGACCATTAGATAGAATTGAACTAATTGCCATCTCGGCTCTCCTAGAAAAGCTTATTGGAGGATACCATGCTATGAGTCCCCTGAGAAGTACAGGAGAGGAAATATGGAAAAACTCGGTCGCTAGATTAGAAGAACTATCATTAGCAACCCATCCAAGCGAACCAGAGATCATTCTGGAATCTCCCGACGTGAAGCCGACTGGAAACGACCCAATGCATCCATCGCTAGACGCAGATTACGATCTAATTCGCCCGGTGAGTTGTCAAGCCTCGAGATGTGAGGAATAGTCTAGCTATTGCTAATTGTTCCTGGCCTTTAGAACGATAGATACAATCGACAGAGCACTGTGTTTAACGACCGAGACGCAGAGCGCAATACGCTGGCCTCAAAGGAGGACCGTAGCTCCCAGAGTCCAGCTACTTCTCCCAAAATCAATACAAGAAATGGCTTTTTTGATCAGTCATATATATCGGGAAAGGAAATTTCCCGTCATACAGAAAGAAATAAAGACCGGCACAAGCCTAGGTTGGCAGGTAAGCTTCAATTATTTTCGTCAGTACCAAAAATCTTCATGTTGACTTCCAAATATCCCCCCAAAAAAACAATTTGAGGAAAAATCAGGGGACGTGAATAGTATTTATAACCCCCACATAACCCAGCCCAAGAATATCAACACGGAAACAGATGAAATTTGGCAAAGAACTAGGGATAACTTGAGAGCTATAAAATGGTTGGTATTCTCTTTGTTTTTATTATCAAATCTCCTTCTCTTAACTATCTGTAGCCTTGTACTCCATATATAAGAATAGAATAGTATGGAAACATGTCAACAAATGTACATACCTATATTTTCCTTTTTCCACCATCTTTATGGCCTCCAAACTTGAAAACCAAAATTTTCCAAGTCTGCGATCTGATTCTTAGAGATACAGATTATCCATCTTGATGACTATAGAGATATGGCCAGAATAGTCAGTCTTGATTGAAATTGTCATCATCGATAAATAAGGCTAATGGTAATGATGACTAATGACATGAGGAGTATCTGAAGGAATGTTGACATCTTTCCAAGTTCAGTACCCCCCTCCCCGGGGGGAAGGGGGATCAAAGGCGTATGTGAAACCACTGCCGACCTCGGAAAGAACTTCATCGGTCTCATGATGATGCGGGCCGTTTGTCTGCTTCTGTGACCAGCGCGCTACTCACGAGAGCTGGGCCTTTGAGGCTCCTATCCTCTCCAATGAGTCCGGCAAGACAGCGTCGTCCATCAATATCTCCAAGTCGGGAAGTTATCCGTATCCTCACCTGCAGTCCGCCAAGACATCGTCGTCCATAAATATCTCGAAGTCGGGAAGTTATCCGACCATGTCAAGTTCAACTGGTTGTCTTGAGATTATCAAGCAAGATGTATTATTGGTATCGACAGTTTGTTCGCTTCGCTCTGCAGGGTCAAATCCATTGTCATCAACGCGTATCATACTAAGAAGCTAGATTCTATTTCTGCACAAGTTGTTTGATTGATTGGTTAATCAAGAAAAAAATTAACCAGATTCACCAGCAACTAATCACGCATCACGAACGGTCCGGTTTATGTCGGACACCCTATTGGATTCTCTGTTCAAGTGATTTCAACTGGCAAATGGGAAAGGCCGCTCACCTGCACACAAACGCAAGACGGCGGACTTGGGCGGGCGGACCGACCGTCATTATATACAGTCAGAAATTTCCGGATTGCAGATTGCTATGGGCGTGTGGCCAGGAGCGCTCAGCTGCACATCGGAAAAGTGGCATGAGACCCTGGTAGTGAGTAAACCGCTTTCTGTTTTAAAAGGTCGATCTATCAGGAATAAACGCAAGGAATTAACCAGCCGAAGAAAGGATTCTTGGAGACTTTGATCGAGCCATGTCTAACTTGCTGCCCACTTCAATCATCCATTACGCTGCCTGCTAACACTTACGATTTTGAGCTTTTATATCGCACATCCTGACCGAATGAATTCTGCAGAGCTGGTTGTTAACACTTACGATTTTGAGCTTCTATATCGCACATCGTGACCGAATGGATTCTGCAGAGGTGCATACGTCCCGCCTCCCACCTCAATGCCTAACAACAGTTGAGAGATCCAGAAACGTGAAGAGTCATTTCGTTCTTTCTCATTGAGTCTCAGTTCACATATGGTCTGATCTGAAAACAAGGCGCGTCGAAGGCAGTATTTCGTGACCATTACGGTCCTCCTCCATATATTGGTAATGAGGTCGCATCTTTTGTTATATTACCACTTCTGAGCAACCGCCTGTTCTCAGTTTCGTGGATCTGACATTCTCCCTCACCAAAAAAAACTTCTAGGGTTGTCGGCGTCAAGGCGCGCCCAGCCAATTTCAAGATTTTTACAATTTGTCATCCCCAAGGAAAAGAGGCGCGCCTCTGGCGCCGACAACCCCCCCAAAAAGACATGTTGAAAGATAACTGTAGACGAAGCGCAACCTGCTTCTAATCTGATGAAGTAATGCTGAGCCTCGGCTGATGAATTCGACTGTTAAGCAGATAGTAGTCAGAGGGAAGAAATTTGCGAAATGCACCTCACAGACTGGGGGAAATGCATCAATTGATCTACTGCCGGTTCATGATCACATTCCTCAACCGCCTTCCGCTGAGTTCTGATCCGACAAAGGGATTGTATGAGCTTCTCAACGGGTTATGGTATTCCGTCTACCTGAGCATTGATGAACAATCCAGCTTCCCACAGCGCATAATACTACTCCCCCTTCTCCGATGTGTGAGGCTCTGCTGAGCCTAAAGATTGCAATTCTGCTGCTACCTTCCACTACTCAGCAGGTGGTCAATATAAAAGGCCGCCCATGACTGGAGTGTTCCCCCCATCCACAACCACATCCCAATTCTTCAGTGCGGCAGGCCGACTATGACTCATCGCTACACTCCCCCAGTTACCTCTCCACTAGCCCACCCCGGACAACGCCCAGAGGAAACAGTTCACTTTGGAGCCCATCAATGCGACCCGAAATGCAACGCTCTTGTTAATGTTACTACTGCCCACCGGCTGCCTCACCTGACCTCAGGCGCTAAGCACTCGTACCGTTACACATATGGAGGAATCAGATTGATCGCTAACTTCGGTATCAAGAGACTCATTGCCCACCGCATTCATCCTGACGACATCGTCGCTACCACCGATCCTCAACCAACGTGAATCTTGAATGTATGTCTTTCACTCTTACTCTCCATTCAATTCCGGGTGGAGTCTTTTGCCATCCTAACCAATTTTGGTTTTGTTTTACTTGCCTCAAAATCCACTTATCCACCAAAAAAATAAGTGGCCTCAACTCATATAGCATCGAGTTACTCTCCAACACTTCCAATGCCATTGTCTTCCCGAAAACTACCAGCTTACGACCGAGTCCTCGGGAGAGGCCCTTCTCAACTCGATATAGTTATATTGATTGATTGGGGATAGTTGCCCGTTTCTACGACCGTGGAAATGCTCTGGAGAAGATATATAAAGAATGGATGGGAATGGATCCTTTGATCTCAAGTTTGTTCCTGCACAAGATCAAACCAATTTATATGACCAGCTTTATATACCACAACTGTTCATAGGAAGATTCTCCGCCTGCTAGTTGATGACTTTCTACTCTCTTGAATCTTTTCTATTTTGTTTTCCCTCAACGGATATCAAAAATCTACAATTATACCTACACATATATTTCTATCACCCTTGCTTAACTGCTTATATATTCTCTTTGAAATACATAAAAATGGAGAGGTTGGAGAGCTCTGAGAACTTGTCTCAACGTGATCAAGACGGTTTGACCCCATCACATCCATTGGAGATCTTGCACTGAGGATTGACAACCGTGACATCCGATTTACAATCGAATGCCTGTACCTGCATGAACAATTTTGGTCTGGTAGAAAAACGGATACCTGGATTGCCATCTGATTCTCAATAATTGAGACCTGCGAGATGTCAAAATGTGATATCCCTTTTCATGGGCTTAATAAAGAACAAGCAACTTTTCTCATTCATTTCCTGGTATTGAGCAGCCATGTTTTGAATACCAAAATACTGAAATATGCTTGTCTATTTACTCAATATGATAATTAAGCTTTTTTATCTAAAATATCCCTAGCTCCTGAATTTTTGATAGCTAACATGATCAATTTGGGTTAGCTGTTAGGAATGCGGGATTCAAGTTGGGATTGTAGACCCAACTCCATCTGAAAAGTAATTCTCAAACCAATCACCAAAAACAAATATTTCTGCTTGAACCATTTCATCCAAAGTATTACCTTGGATGTGGTGTGTTGCAATATATTATAGATGGTTTTTTTGATGATCATTGATGTGTCGCTATGATGAACACATCCAGATTTTGTAAAACAGATTTCCAAATCTTGATTTTTTTGGGGGGAGGACAGTGCAACTGCATGCACTAAGGATTTTGACCTAGTGTCTCAGAAATGTAGATCTTAATTGGCAGTCAAGAACAACATCTGTGAAGGAGACATATTACAAATGAAGTGAAATGGCTAGCAGACAACACCAGCACTCCCAAACAGGCTGGCTCAATTGTCATATCACTCAAGAGCAAAGACACAGCTTTGCAATTCAAACAATTGGGACTATTCCTAAATTACACTTATCACCAAACACCTCAGTTAAAACCTAACCCTCCTCAATGCTTTCAATGCTTGAAGATGGGTCATATTAGCCAATGGTGGATACTAATAGAAAGAAAGATGTTGCAAATGCAGAAACAATCACATTACTAAGGATTGCCCAGAAGGACTGGGGGGAATAGAATTGTGTGTATCATGTAAAGAAGGTCTGAAGATAAAAATGATTGAGATTCAGGATGTTGATCATACTTATTTTGATATAGTTCTATCCTTTAAGAAAACATGTTTAGAAAAACATAATAAAACTTTAAAGTAGACATATTAGAATTCATTACTATGTAAATATCATTTTCAAAGTGTGTAATGCTAAATGCAAAATATTTCACTTTGAAAAAAAAGTAAGGTTCTGTCCTGGACCCTGATGACCCATCAATACCCAACGGGGTACCGGTGGGTTAGGTTGGGTCATGGGATGGATCCATGGAGATTTGGTATCCAATTGGGTCTCTCTGCAAAGAGGAGGATCACTGGTGTGACAGATGAGATGCCTCTTTTTTGTTCAATCCTTTGCCCTATGTTTTTTTGGTAATTGCTGCAGTATCAGATGAATATATGAATATATGAAAAAAATATCTTTAAATCAATGGTATGAAGAAAGAAAATATGATGGTGGTGTGTAGATAGTGTGCAGGATCAAGGATGAAATGAAAATAAAAAATTTAAGAAGTGAAAGTTTTGATGTTGTAAACATTAATAATATCTTCAGCAAGCCAATCTTTCAAGCAGATCATGAGTGATTCCTGTGTTTCAACACTCATGTGATTGTGTGTGTAGTCTCGGATATATCAACCTGCAGAGAATGCCCTCTTGGTTGGAGACTTGGAGCACTTGATGTGGGTACTGAGATGCATGTTTGAGTGATCATTGTAAGGGTTGGGAATTGTTTTTTTGGCCTTCAATCTGAACAGATGA
>LUKR01000741.1:6030-17315 GCA_019395275.1 Puccinia brachypodii
TGTAATTGATAAAGGTTTAAAAAAAAGAGAAAACAAAAAAAAAAAAAAAAAAAAAAAAAACACACACACACACAAATTCTTTACCTTTTTTTTTATTGGGAAGATTCAAGAAATGAATTCTTCAACGATATTTAATTTAGATAAGACTTCTTTTTGAAGAACGACTAAAGATTGAGAACTTTCGAAATAAGTCTATAGAAAAAGAAAGAAAAAAAGAATCAAAAAAGAGGATAAATTTTTTGAATGAACAAGAGAGAAAAAAAAAGACTCACTTGAATAGCCAATCCGCCTTCCGAATTACTCAACAACCAAGGATCACCTCTTGAACAAAAGGTACTAGAAGAGAGCCGATGACGATTAACGATATCGGTTGAAGAGTAAGCGGAGTCAGAGGAAGAAGAAGAGGAAGATAAGATAGAAGGTGAAGATGATGATGAAGAAGAAGAAGAGGAAGAAGAGGAAGGATCGAGGAATCTGAGGTCCCAAAGTAACACTCCACCCGACGAATCTGCATTCGGATAACTGAACATATAATCTCTCAAACTTCCCTAAAAAAAGATCACAAGACTCAATGAGTTTTTGAACAACAACAAAAAAGAAGGTTGTTGTTGATGTACCTTTCGATGGTATTTCACCGCCGATTCACTCGTCGTGGATGTTCCTCCAACACAAGTAAAAGAAGTTGAAGAAGAAGCTCCAATCCCGAAACTAATGACTGGTCGAGCTGGAGTCCGTAAATCACAATACCGAAACTACAAAAATCAGGAATGGTTAGAGAAACAGAGACAGCCACGAATCTTCATGGAAAAAGACCACTTACTTGACTTCCTGGAGCTTTATTTCCAGTAGTGACCATAATAGTATCATGAACAACCGGACTAAAGAAAAAAAGAGAATGTTTGAAATAAGTTTTAGTTGTTTTACAAGTAGGTAGATGGTACTGAACTTAGTCTGTATATCAAAGATATCCGCATTTTCCTCTAAGCATAGAGTATGATGGAAAGCCTGAGCGAGATCCGTAGCGAAAACTTTCCCATCATGACCACCTGAAAGGACCCAATTCTTATGATTGAATAAACACAAAGATTGGATGAGACCAGAATGAATAGAAGGGATTTTAACGATCTCTTTATGATGGATAAGGTGCCTATTTTTCTTATTGATCGAATGATTAATCTTCCATAATCCTAAAAATTTATCTTGTCCAGCTGTCATAAAACAGGTATGATTATTATCACTTATTGTATCTGAGCAGTCTTTATTGCTTTTGTCTATGGTTGTTGTTTTATGATGGTTCTTATTGTTGTTGGGCATTGTTGGTGTCATACTACTCGGCGCCAAGCATGTCGCTCGGACACCGTTCTCATGAATCGAATCATCCAATAAAAGACGATCAAAGACCATTCCACCTTTCTATGTAAGTATATATAGATATATATATAAAATCAACGATCAATCATCCGTAAGTGCAAAAAGAAGCAGAAAAAGAAAGAGAGGATGGGAGTACCTTAGATTTCTGAATCTTAACCAAAGAGACAGTAGAAGCATGAGTATTTCTCGCCGATTTAGAAGTTCTAGATCCGACGACGAGAGTACTAGAGTTGGGATGATAACAAGCCGAGTCGACAATATCGGTCGGAGAAGCACCAGAGCGAACGAGTTCGACGTGAGGAGAATGAGTGGGATCCCAAGTGAGGATATCACCTCTCATCGAGATAACGATGTATCGTCCCAAATCGGTCGGCAGTAGTAACCGCTTCTTGGCTACCCCGAATCCAAGATGTCCTGAACTTCGTGTATCGGTCACCGTGAAGCCGGTCCTTCGTCTACCAGTACTACCTCCTTCGATCACTGCTTGTTCATTCGTTCGACTACTGGTCTTCCGTCGTTGTCCCTCTTGTTGCTGTTCATCAACACCTCCACCTACTCCCGCTGGCGAATCGATAGACCTGACTGTTCGTGTAAGTGATTTAAGATTCTCGATCTCCATTTGCATGGCCTTTAATTGTTTCTGTAATCTTTCATACTCGACAGCCGGTTGGGAAACGTTTTCGGATCCCGATCGGAGACTAATATTTACGCTCTCTGGAGGAGGAGGAGGAGGAGGGGGAATCATCGTCGATGAAGAGGAAGCAGTAGTAGGTGTGGCTTGAGGTTCGGTTGGTTCGATCTTGGACCGTTGTTTCCTCCTTGGTTGCGAAGAGTCGTGTGAGGAATGTGCTCGGAGATTGGAGTCAGAACTACGAGCCCTACTGGTCTGCTGTTCGGGTTCTTGAACAGGTAAACCAACCGAAGATTGACGACGAGACCGAATACTTTCTTGAAAGACTTCCCGAGCCTGATGGTAATCAGAGCCCATTTCTTGACACGCATGACTTTTTTGGATCTCCTTAAACCCATCAGTGATCGAAGTAGTACGAGTAGTATGTTTACGAATCGTTAAGGTATCACTAATGATGATCCATTTCAGTAGTCCGAGACATCCCTCTGAAGGGTGGAGATGAACATCCACCGGTCGGAGGATTAAGGTACGATCGAATGCTCTTCGAACACTTTTCGGGAATTCGGAGAACGAGCCATGGATATTACAGATCACTCTGAGTGGATGTAAAGAGATCGGACTAGCATCGATAATCAACTCTGGCATCGGATCGTTCGAAAGTGCAGGGAGTCGACTGATACTCTTAAAGATACCAGACCAACCAGTACTCTTAGTGATTGCCGAAGCTTTTCGGCCCTGTTTAGCCAAGATGTTAGAGAATACAGCTGAATCGTCGTAAAGGTATCGAAGATCTTCTCGAGATTCCTCCCAGAGTCGGAAGAAGGTCGTCAAGAAATCGTTGAGTGTTCGAGGGAAGTCGGGCGAAGTGGATTCGTCTAGATACATCGGGGCTGGTTCGAACGGCCAAGATCGATGGGTTTTCGGTGATCGCTTCTGTTGCTGCTGCTGCGTGACTTCTTCTATCGGTGGTGTTACCGAACGAGTATCACTTAACCTACTTTTACCACGCCTTTTACGAACCGCTGGGGTATCCAGGATTAGCTTTTCGGCTTCGGGGAGAACTGAGTCATCAGAGTTAGGGACAACATGCAGAACCAATAGCCCTCCCTCCCACGAAGAGTCAACCACGGTCTGGTTCTTTTTAGTGATCAAACGAATCTTTTCCAACTTGTAGTGGAGACGATTGGTAGACCAAGCAGAGTTATCAGTCTTACAATTCTCCGGCATAGGGAATTGGACGCGACGGAGTGGTAGACCGGTTTCTTCTTCTTCTTCTTGTTGTTGTTCTTCTGGAGGAACTGGTTGATCATCGTTTGATGATGAAGATGAAGATGAGGGTGCAGGAGAGGGACGGCGCGTTTGAGCTTGTGGAGTTTTGGATTTCTTAGTTTTTGAGCAGGGTGGACTCTGTGGCGGCTGTGGCGAAGGAGGAGGAGAGTCAGAAGTATCTGATCGACAGGGCTCAATTTCCGGTTCGATATCTTTAACAATAGACCTGGGAGGTTCGTCAGTTGTTGTTGGCGCCAGAAGTGTCGGATTGATAGGCTCTTCCTTGAGCTTCTTACGCAGCGCCTTCAAGGCCTCGACCCCTCGAGTATAGCGATAGCTGAGATAGAGTGGCCAGGAGTTACATTGGGGAAACACACGTCCATGGATCACCTTTTCCGCTTGCTCGGCTGCTCGCTCGTCCATCGTCACTCGGAGGTCAATCAGACCTTTTGAGCGTGCATGAAACTTAAGAGAAAAACTAAAGATCGATAATATTTTGGGTCAGCTTCCTCAAAAAATGAGAAGGAAAAAGAACTGAGATACCCACATCTTTCCAAGTGGTTCAAAGATTTCTCGAATAAACGCTTCGACGGTCTCATTCTTAATTTTTTTATTAAACGATCCTTTGATCCAAACGGCCTTGGATCGAATCCTTTGTCTGGTAGGAGTAGGACGAGAAGAAGGAGGAGGGGGAGGGGTCGGTAGTGCAGGTTGGACAGGTTCGTAGATAGTCATTGGACTTGCAGAGCGTTGAAGGGCTTCGGTCTCGATACAAGGGTCCTCGATCTTGACCACTCGGTCCCAGAGTGGTTGCTAAGAGCAAAAAAAAAGACAAATAAATAATCAGTATGTTTCCGCATCGGAATATGATAGATGATGATTGAAAAACACCGACATCCTCGGGGTCTGAATCTTCCATTGCAACCGAGATTTGATCATCTGCTTGAGCCGACTGACTCCTAGACCCACAGGGAGCCTGTTCGACTGAAGCTTCGACGGACCTTCTGGGTGATGGCGAAGGACTAGACTGCGACTGATGTGTTGGCTCTTTAGTGTCCACAACATCTTCCAGTCTAGTTTCATCGGCCGTCCTTGACCTTGACCCCGATTCGGGATGTGATTGTGCCAATGTTTCAGAGCTTGGAGTTAAGCTTGATATCGAATTTGTTAACGGAGTGGGTTCATTTTGGTGAAGGATTTTTTGGTTAGCCGAGACAGGTAAAGTCCGATGAACGGTGAGAGAAGTGCTGAGGTAATCAAATGGAGAAGGAACTTCGAAGGTTCGACGAAAGAAAGCTTCTCTAGCAGCACAGCTTTGTTCGAATCTGATCGCTAGAATTATCTCGATATGGGACCTTCTTCTCACAAAGCTTAAAACCTTGACCTCCAAACTAGATCGAAGAGAAAGATCATCATCACGAAGGTTTAGATAGCCCTCATTAAAACAAAAAACAGATAAAGAATTATGGTGGACTTACATAGGTCCCAGAAAACCGAGAATCTCATTAACCATTCCAGGTATTTTTTCACGAGAAGAAGTCTGATGGATTTGACCAGAAGCGAAGACCTGAAAGACGGATGTATTACTATGAATGCTCCTGTCCGTACAACCATCGGTTGTAGGGGGCTGGGTTTCTTGTTGTTGTTGTACAAGCGAAGGAGGGGACGGCTTGTCTGTCTCTGAAATTATCCATCGAGGTGTCTTGGTCTTCTTTAGTGATGGACTTCTGGCGGCAGTTTCATCAGCAATCATAGCATCCGTCGGGTGATTAGAGGGGGTAGGCGAAAGGGGATCAGCAGCAGGACCAACGGCCTAACCAAACATTTTTTTGTGATGCGTTATAGTCAGCCAGCTGAATCTATGAAGTTTGAATCTCCGGAAGCAAAATGGAAAAAGGGAAAAGGGAGACTGACATCGGCAGGATCGGAAGATAACATATCCAGCGGTTTCTGGTGGGGGCTCGAGGCGAGTTGATCGGTTTCGTCGACTTGGGCTTCGATTTCGGGAGTGCGACAAGAAGTAAGGTCTGATTTATCAGAAGGAGATGGGGGTTGAGGAGGATCAGAAGGGGGAAGACTTGGTAGGTGTTTGTGAGACTTGGAGGGGCCGGGTACCGGATCGACAGGGATCGAGGGTTCACAACTGATTGTATCCCTGAAGGCGACCAAATCATAATCGTGATAATGGTAGAAAGTAGGTACCCGAAACCTACGTCTCGAACACGCTTCTTGTGCAGAACTGGATCTCTCGAAAGTGATCAATAGGCCGACGTGGATGGGCTTCCGACCTTCGAACGTCAAGATTTCGACATCCGTGATGTGTCCTAGAGGTCGGAAGATCTGGTAAGCCATTTTTTTTGTTTGGTCTCGAGTTATGGAATCGTGGAGCAGGGCTAGGGCGGTAACTTGGCGGCTGCTGGATGATGATAAAAGACGAGATGATTCGCGTGGATGGGAGCGGTCGCGGGACGCAGCCCGATGACTTGGCTCTTGCTGGACATGGGAGCTCTGTGCTTGGGATTGTTCATCGAAGATGGTTGGATGTGATTTCAGTCTCTTGGTCTTCTTGCTTGTTGGTGAATCATATCCTGTTGAATCTACATTCTCGACTGTAACTTGTGAATTGTGTGCCTGGGATACAATTCTTGAACGTTGAGCACTTGGGCCATCTTGACCTGAGGGACCAATCTTGTCGATCTGGGACTCGACGATCTCTACAGAGTCTAAGTGAGCAGGCCTGGTCTGAATGTGAAAAGTAAGATTCGGTCAGTAGTGTATCCAAATCCCTGGAGTCAAACAAGCAGGAGAGTGAGACTGACTTGATGGCCGCTCTCATTGCTATCTTGTGGCAGAGAGCATGATGGAGTTGGTGCTTGGGGAAAGGCTTCCGGGACGCCAGAAGTTGAAGATTTACGACTAGTCGAAGAGCTCTGACTTCCAGATTCAGGTAGCTTGGGATAAACCACGAGCCGATTACGTTTATGACAGAACGGGCTCGGGATATTGAATTGTCTTTTGGAGCAAGCGGATTGAGCGGCAGATGGGTCTTGGAATGACACAGCAATAATCATTTCTGCTGCTTTTTTACCCGTACTAAAGTATGTTATTTCCATAGCCGTTCTGCACAAAACATGATACGTTAACACATCAGTAGGAAGGAGAGTACAAGGAGGAAGGAGAAACTTACATGGTCCCTAGATGTTCAAGAATCCCCGTAGTCAAAGGGATAAGAGACTCCCTAGTAGTGGTTTTATTGACGACCGCACAAGCAAAGACTTGATGATAAGCAGTTTTAGTGAGTTGGTAATACTTTGTGACTACAGGTTGGACGATTGGGGAAGAAGAAGGATCAGGGTGAGAAGTTGAAGTTGAGGATAGTTCTTTCTCGTCTTCTTGTCGTTTTGAGGGTTGGTGGTGAGATGGTTTTGAAGTGGTACAAGTAGTAGTAGTAGTCGTAGTAGTGTTGTGTTCCAATCTGGCTTTTTTGGACGGAGGTTGGTCTGCATGTTCCCATTCAATCGATGGCTGATCTGGTAGTCGATTATGAGTAGGAATGAGCAGGGGATTATTTTGTGAGGAGCCAGCTGGGATCGAGGTATCTGGAGCGGGAGGCATGATTACGGGCGGAGAAGGTTCTTCACTGTACGGTCTGAAGCTACGTTTGAATCTGTTGTTTTGATTGTTGTCGTTCATGAGGGGGTTGATTGTGGTTTGATCGACTGTGAAGATTGGAACTGCTGGGAGTGGGTGTCGTATGATCGGGTGATGGTGATCGTTGGAGCTAGTGCTATTGTTCCGTTGTTGCGGATGGTCTTGGTTCATTTCAAGTTGGTTTGAACCTTTGGAGTTAGATTTAGAAGATACATGTTTCAGATTTCTGTTACAGGTGTGTTGGAGAAGGAAGAAGAAGGACAGACCATGTTGGAATTTTGGACGGAAGCTTGACGACGACTGGTATGAGGATGATGGAGTGATGGTATTTTTTTCTTTATGAATCATACAACGTAGATTTTAGTGGTTAGGGTTACCAGTCATCATCAAACGGTCAAGAGGCAGCTTACCGTATGCAGAGTGCCTTCGAACTCGATCAGGTACTGGATGTAGTAGTCTATCACTCTGATGAAAGTGAGAGGATCGTATTGGGCGGTAAGGATCAGCGAAACGATGTCTAGTGGGTATGTGGTATTCTCTGTGGGATCTGTCTGGACAAGATCTATCTGGATTGAAGGGATGCTGTTGCTGTTGCTGCTGTGCTGCTGCTGCTGCTGCTACTGGTCTGATGACTGGTGGCTGAGCCGGTCGACGGAGACGGGGGGGGAGCCAGCCGGATTGTTCGTTTGGTTGAGCGTCTTCTCGTGGGTTGCTCGTCCGGTGGTAGTAGTAGCGGCTGTTGTTCCTCATCGAATAGATGGGAGGATGTCTTTTTTTTATTTTTATTTTTATTTTTTTTTCTGCTGTTCCTCCGATCCTCGACCTGGCTTTTTATAAAAAAAGATTTAAATAGGTAAACTCCCTCGTCCAGACAAAAAATAAAATACATAATCCCAGAACAACACAACAGTACAACGACAACAATCATGAAACATCACTACTTCCCTGATCTCCTGCCTGACCAATCTAAACACACTCACTTCAATCCACAGCTTGGATTCCAGCTCTCCTATCCTACCTATTGTCATATCATATTGTAACCCAATTTATAAAAAAAAAAAAAAAAAAAAAAAAAACAAAAAAAAAAAAAAAAAAAAAAAAAAAAAAAAAAAAAAAAAAAAAAAAAAAAAAAAAAAAAAAAAAAAAAAAAAAAAAAAAAAAAAAAAAAAAAAAAACCATTTTGAAAAAAAAAAAAAAAAAAAAAAAAAAAAAAAAAAAAAAAAAAAAAAAAAAAAAACAGGTTTCCCAAATCCACCAGCCTGGCCATTATAAGGAAGTGAATTTTGAAAACCATAATATAACTGTGTTTTTCCACATCAATCAATCAATTAAATTTATCCTGTTATTTCCCCCAATCTCAAGTACTCAAGTGTCACTCCCACTCTGCCAATCTCAATCACTCAAGCATCACTCTCAACACACTGAAAGAAAGTTTGACACATCCAATAAACATGCCAAAATTATCTCAAAGAAAATTAATCATCCATTACAACAATTCATGTTTGTCTTGGCACACTTCATCTCGGCCAACTGGACTCTCTACAAAAGGCTCATTTATCATTCAAAGAGCTCTCTCCACCTCACACTGGCCTCACTATTTCTGATCAACTCATTGCCTTGATTATTGAATGGAAATCAATTGATAAAGTTGTTTTTGTCACTGTCAATAACACTTCTTCCAACAATGTTGCCTTGACTCGTGTGTCTCAAATCCTCAAAGAAAAAAGTCAATTGCCACCCAATATGAATGGAAAGTTCCTTCATGTAAGATGTGCCGCTCACATCATCAACCTGGTCATCAAGGATGGCCTCAAGAACCTTTCAACAGCCATCAGCAAAATCCAAGACAGTGTTTGCCACATTAAAAGTACTCCAGCTCACAAACAACAGTTCCAAGTCTCAATTGAATATACAGGTATTCAAAATCAAGCTCTCCCTTAAGTTGATGTTCCAACGCCCTGGAACTCAACATACCTCATGCTTAAATCCGCTTTACCCTACAAGAAGGCATTCAAGCATCTCTCAGACAGAGATGCAAATTACCCTCATTGTCCTACTGATGATGAGTGGAAGGAGATAGAGATGATGAAAGATTTTCTCAAAGTCTTCAACAGCCGTATGTTTTTTTTCTTCATTAATCCTTAATTTTCATTTTAAATTGGGTACTAACATGTGTCATGATGGTCCTTTCAGCTACTTTGAAATTAGGAATGACCCTATGTCCAACTGCGCACATGTTATAGATGACCATGGCTCAAATCAACAAGCAGCTTAAAGATAGTATCAAATTGAGTCCATTGTACATTTCGAATGCAAGAGAAGTACGATAAGTATTGGAAAAAGATGGAGATTTTTGCCGGGATAACCCTTGTCTTTGATCCGCGGTACAAGCTAGCGTTCCTGGAGTTTCTTCTCTCTGACAAATTAGGATTCAACCAAGCAGCAATTGCAACTTGCGTCAAGAACACTTGGGACACTATTTGTGAATGGTTTGATTAAGTCTCTTCAAGACATAGCCGGAAGATAAATTAAACCCCAGAACAAACCAAAACCAAGCCCCTTGAATCAGACCAGGAGCTCAGATTCAAGGAATTTCTTGCCAGGAAGAATTCTGAAAAATCAAGTTTGGGATTGGCAGAAATCAACCTACATCTGGAGGAACCAACTGTCCTGATTGATACTCAGTCCTTGGACATACTTACCTGGTGGAGCATTAATTCACTTTGGTTCCCTACATTAGCAATTCTTGCAAAATTGATCTTGACAATCCCAATGACGTCCATTGTGTCTGAATTCGCCTTCTCCACTGGTGGATGTGTGCTCAGTGATACTTGAAATTGTCTTAAGCCAGATATTCTTGAGGCCCTCATTTGCGGGCAAGATTGGATTGCCACCAATGAAGGACTTTAAAAAGTCAATTTCGGCAATGAAACAGAGTGGGAAGACAAAGATATTTCTGGCTAAGTTAATACTCTTGGTATTGATTCATTGAATCAAATACCTGTTGTGATTTTTTCTTTAGTTTTTTTTATTTACTCTGTGATACACTATCACACTACATGCTTATCTGAATTTACACGTTACAAGCACCAAATATAAATATAAATATGTGGATACACGTTACATGCCATACATGATGCATACATAGCAAACCAAATAGCAAATATTTGAGAAATGAAAAGCCTTTGAATAAGTTTGATCACGGAAAAAAATGTGCTGACCCGCGGCCTGACCCTGCTGACCTCTAAATGGGTCTGGGTTTGGGCAGCAACCCTGCAAAATTGACCCTGACCCAAACCGGGTTGGGTTTGGGCACTCATTTCTGACCTGAACCCAACCCGGTTTCATCCTGAGATGAGACAATTCTCCAAGAGACACAAATGGCCAAGCCAATTGTGCACACCAAATGGCACAAAGCTGGGGTACCTAGATCCAATCAAAAAAACTTGTTGATCAAAGGAATCAACAGGAGGAGTGGGGTATATCTACTCACCTCTTGTGGTCAAGATTGCCAGTTCCCAATACCCCCATGGATGCAAGTGACTGAATACCTTGGGCCTCTCATTATTTCTTGGAGCAACGGTTGACATGCTTAGTGAGGTTGATTGGCAAAAACTTGTATGTTGGTTGGTTGGTCATTGAGCCACACCTGAAAGGAGAAGATAAAAAGGAAACATAAGTTAACAGAACAAACAAAGATTGAGAAATAAGATGAGAGAAAAGATAACTCACCTTTTATACCAACAAGCAATCATCAGTCGGCTGTGTTTGTCCTTTGCCTCCTTGGAAAGCACAGGGGGATCAAAAAAAGCATAGCATGGGCTTTATTGATTTGCATGAATTTGTTGTGCCTTCTCTGTAAAATTGGAAAATAGTTGATTGTTAGCAATAAATTCAAATGGTCATCAAGGAATGATTGGTGTCAGAAATTCTTACTTAGCTCCTGTTTTTCCATGAGGTTACCTCTTGAGGTCTTTGAGTGGCTTTCAGAAGTGTTGACACTGGGAGCTGGACACTCAACTTTGGAATTGTTGTTGACAAAGACTGGATTGTGCTTCTTTCTAGATGGATCTTTTGGCTGGTTGGGGCAATCAGATTCAGAGGATGGAGATGATTTGGGATCCTTGTGGTGCTTTCTTTGGTGCTCCATGGCGGAGGGGTATGGTGGTGACTCTTTGGTTTTATGATTGTATGATTTGCCAGTGAGAGGGTGACTGGTTGGTTGGGGATGGGTGGGGCACAGGCGGGTGGCTGGATGTCTGGGTCCCATATCCAATGTGTGTATGCAATTCAATGTGCACTGATATATACATATGTATAAGTATGATTTGTATAGAGTTATACATACATCTGGCCCTGTTAT